>BGNK01000149.1:57193-73868 GCA_003297005.1 Symbiodinium sp. clade A Y106
GGCTTGGATTTCGGCTGGCTCCGGTTTGGCTCGCTGTGAGTTGTGTATGGGTGGTCTTGGGGTGGGTATGTCTTTACACTACAGCGCGCTAATCAGCGCGCGATCTGTGGAGCACACCCCTAAACCCTAAACCCTAAACCCCTAAACCCTAAACCCTAATCCCTAAACCCCTAAACCCTAAACCCTAAACCCCTAAACCCTAAACCCTAAACCCAGTCTGGACCAAGCGCGAAATCGAAATCTCAGCTCCCGGCCCTCGGGTAAAGGGCCACCATCACACTGTGGATTGGCATCCTGTTTAGGGCGTTTAGGGTCTTTTAGGGTTTAGGGGTTTAGGGTTTAGGGTTTAGGGTTTAGGGCGTTTAGGGTCTTTTAGGGTCTACTACAAGGGCCGTAGTTCGCTTTTAGAATAGGGTTTTTGGAGTAGATATCATACTAGACGATTATATAGAGAGTGTCCCCTGGGTTGAGGAGCCCCAAGAGCCACTTAACCATAACTTCATTGAAGGTATATAACCCAAAGGCTCCATGTACCCATATAGTAGATACTTAGGCCTTAAAGTACCTACCTAGGGACCCCTTTAAGGCTTAAGTATCTACTAGAAAGGTACATGGAGCCTTTGGATAATATTCCTACACAGGGAAGGCTTCAAGAAGTAGCTTTAGGGCTTTCGCGGTTTAGGGCTTTGGGTCTGCAACGACTGGTTCGCATACCTTGCAGCTCGCAACCTTTCTCGGCTTTTCGAATCGAGATCTTGAGACTTGAACAACCCAGAGCCTCCGAAACCCCGAAATTAAGGAATATAGCTTAAATCATATTAGGGATCCCAATATAATTTAAGGTATATTCCTCAATAGAGGGGTTTTGGAGGCTCTGGGAACATGCATCGGGAGCCTCAGAAGGTGGGATGAAGGTAGGTAGGACTAAGTGTGACGACTTGGAGGGACAGACTTGGAGGACAGGGGACTTAGTAAGTAGGTTATAAGTAGAGTTATAAGTACCCTAAATGGAGTTACCCCAATTATAACCCTACTTATAAACGACTTACTAAGTCCCCTGCCCCAGTAAGTTCCCTTACATGAGGACTCTTATTTCGGATTATCCCACCTACCTTCATCCCACCTTTGGAGCCGGGCCCTGAGAATGAACAAAGCAAGAGGCACTAAAGGCGGCCTACCCCGCAGACAGGCAAAACTTCCAGGACACGTTTCGTGATCACAACCAGCCGCTTTTCCTAAGCCGAGCCTAAACTCCAGGACTCAAACCTTCAAACCCCAAACTCTTCTACCTAAACTTTAGGGTTTAAACGATTCGGGTTAATTTTTGAGCTTTGGGATCTAAACCCTCAACCCAAAACCTAGGACCTAAACTCTTCCAAAGCCTGACTTCTAACTCTTATAGTACCCTGATAGAACCCTTATAGTACCCTGATAAGACCCTTCAAGAACCCTTAAAGGATCCCTTATGGACTGCCCAGAGAGCCCAATACCCCTTAATTAAGGAATATACCTTAAATAATAAGGGGATTCATATTATGATCTAAGCTAGATTCCTGAATTTAAGGTGTATTGGGCTCTCTGGGTAGAGCCCTCAGAGGATTCGTCACCCCGACCCCCGGGAGGATCTAGAAAGTAGATCTCCTAATTTGGGGCCCTATACTACTAAGGGTACCTTATAGGAACCCCCATTAAGGGATCTACTTTTTGGATCCTCCCGGGGGTCTGGGTCTAGGACCATACTTGAAGGATCATGGGACTTAATAATTATAGGGTCATAAATATGGACCATAAGTATTTACAAGAATCATGATACTTAAAAGGGTTCCTGCATGGATTCTTTAATTGAGGGTATGGACTGACTTCCCTTATAGAACCCTTAAAGGGTCCCTTAGAGAACCCTTAAAGGAGCCCTTATCGTACCCTTAAAGGATCCCTTACCCAGACCCCCGGGAGGATCCAAAAAGTAGATCCCTTAATGGGGGTTCCTATAAGGTACCCTCAGTAGTATAGGGCCCCAAATTAGGGGATCTACTTTCTAGATCCTCCCGGGGGGTCGGGTAATGGACTGACTTCGACAGCTCTTGAGCCGACCGTGCCAGCGCCTCAAGATCCGATGCAGGGACTCTTCCACCTGAGCCTGGCAAGCACGGGTTAGGGTTTAGGGGTCTTAGGGGTCTTAGGGGTCTTTCGGTTTAGGGTTTAGGGGTCTTAGGGTTTAGGGTTTATGGATCTTTCGGTTTAGGGTTTAGGGTTCAGGGGTCTTTCGGTTTAGGGTTTCGGGATCTTTGGGCTTAGGGTTTAGGGCTTCCTCTAGGGATTAAGGACCTTTGGGTTTTGGGATCTTTGGGTTTGGGGATCTTTGGGTTTAGGGATCTTTGGGTTCCCTTTAGGGTTTAGGGTCTTTGGGCTTAGGGTTTAGGGCACGGGTTTAGGGATCTTTGGGCTTTAGGGTTTAGGGTTTCTTTTGGGGATTTTGGGTTATATCGTAGGCTTTAGGAAAGTATAGGGTTCGGGGTGTGTGGCTTGTTAACTAGGCTTTGAAGTAACCAGGGAGAAAAAAGTATAAACTTGTGTTTCATTTCGGTTCCTTTATGAAAAAAGTATTAAAGTATGGTACTCCAAAGCCCAGTTAAGTCTTAGGAGAATATGAAAGATCTTACGCCGGTCTTTTAGGCATCTTCGTAGCTCGACGCTGGCAGGGCGTGTGCTTTCTGTTGGAACCTGCTGAACAGCAAAAAGGAGCAGCTACCCAGACCGTGGCGAGGATCCCAAATGCAGAACCTCTTGGAAAAAGGTATATATTCCATGTAATAACCAATCAAAGTATAGTACCCCCTTAAGGGACCCTAGGGAACCCTATTATAGTACCCCTAAAAAAAGGATACCGCTCTCCCTTCTGTAATGGTAGAAGAGTTGCCATTCTAGCGGGCTGTGCTTTTTCATGTCCTTGAAGGGAAACCCAGAAGAGATCCGGCAAGGCTGCCCTTAAGGGCTCCTTTCAGCTCCTTTCGGGGCTCCTTTCCGGGGCCTCGGGGAGAAGATGGGTTAAGGGTTTAGGGGTTTAGGGGGTCAGGATTCCAGAGCCTCCAACAACCTTAAATATACCTTAAATTATATTAGGATCCCTAATATGATTTAAAGTATATTCCTGAATTAAGGGGTTTTGGAGGCTCTGGGATTTGGGGTGGCTCGAATTTCCTGTAGTCGGGAGAAGATGGGGGCCAGAGCCCCTAAACCCTAAGACTAAGAAACCCTAAACCCGAAGAAACCCTCAACCCTAACAAACCCTAAACCCTAAACCCCTAAAACCCTAACCCCTAAACCCTACACCCTAAACCCCATAAGAATTTCGGTTTTTGGGGCCCAGGGCCTTGTCCTCCTTGGAGTTTGTGAGAGCATAGAGCAGCTTGCGTGCTGCTAGGACCTGGAGCGCCAAGGGCCCGCTATACTTTAATAAGGATACCTTAGGGTTCTTATATAAGGGTATAGGTTAAGGATACTATAGGGTTGCTGTTAGGGTACTATGGGGAAATATAGGGTTCTTATTCTTATATCAGGGTATACTTTAAGGGTACTATGGGGTTTAGGGTTTACCGGGGGGGGGGGGTTCTTATAGGGGTATACTTTAAGGCTACTATAGAGTTCCTCTAAGGGCTCTTATACAAAGGAATATTCTAAGGGTAGTTCCTCTACGGGTACACTTTAAGGGTACTATAGGGTTCCTCTAAAGGTTCTTGTATGAGAGGGTATACTGTAGAGGTTCTATAATACTATAAGGCTTCGATACGGATGCTGGAAGCTGCAGTTCGTGTTACACAGTACCTTCAGTAGAAGGGGCTTATGGTTTAGGGTTCATGTTACACGTATCCCTTCAGGGAACCGTAGCTGCGTGCTGAACTCGTCGTGCTTCTGGGCTTAACTAGTGCTCCACGCGGGATGGCTCTTGGCGACACTTCTGAACGAATGCCTCGACCCTCATTCCTTATGTGACACTGCACGCCTTGCTGCACGAAATGCTCAATCCAAACCACTGAGACCATACCTGGATCTGAGGTCGACACGTAAAGAGGAAACAGCAATAATTGCCGATTCGTGACCTCAGGCCGCATCTTCAAAACTGCCTTCTGGCAACTAACTCCTCCGTGCATCGAAGGCGAAACATGTGTCAGGTGTCATGATCACGAACACCACCACCATCACCACCACCTCCGCCACCGCCACCACCACCACCACCACCACCAACACTGCCCCGCCGGCACCGTCGCCGCCCCACACCAAGCCCTCTGCCATTATCAATTTTGCCACGGTGAGGTAGCAGCAGCGGCAGCAGCACTATCGTCGGTTTGACCTCGTCCCGGTTCCCACCACCCTCGCTCACCACCACCACCCGCCACCAACACCATCATCACCATACATCATCGTCAGAAGAAGCATCACAGCACCAGCGTCAGCCCCTGAAGATAGTCATCAGCAGCAAAGCAGCATGGACAGCACAAGCCGCATCACCAGCATCAGCATCAGGAACTTCCAGTTCGCCGTCGCCGTAAGAGACATCACGATCCTGCTCACAATGACCCGCCTCGCAGCATCACGTATACCATCGTCCAAGTCGTCATCATCACCGCCACGATTGTCATCATGACCAATGCACCATTTTATCGCAGCATGAGATATGCATGAGACTCCAGTTGCTAATATTGGGGGGCCTGAATAATTACCAATACTATTTGAGGGGTTCCTATTATAATTACAACATAACATACCCCAAAACCCTGTTCTAATTGTTAAGGCCCCTACAAGTATATTCCTTATCAAACTTATAGTATAACATACCCCAAAAGCCTGTTAACAAAGTGTTAAGGACCCTAGAGATCCCTTTAGGGTACCCCTTTAAAGGCTACATTATAGAACCCTAACATCGATCCCTTTAGGGTACCCCTTTAAAGGCACCCTATTAGCCATGGTAGCAAAGCTCGGCTCCCGGCTAAACAATTCTTGGTTGCGTGTTCCACGCACCGTCTCCGGAACGTACCGAGAATCTCGCACGGTTTAGGAGTATAGGGGTATAGGGTTTAGGGTTTAGGGTTTAGGGCTTAAGGTTTCAGGTTTCAGGGTTTCAGCTTTGTGGCTTAACTTATGGTTTGGGGTTTAAGGTTTAGGGTCTAGGGATGTTACGGACACCAGGAAGTAGCGTCAAAACAAATAAAAGGAACCCAGACGAAGTGAGCACAGGCTGGCACAACCGTTTGAGAGTGCATCACGCTTCTAATTCCTAGCTTTCGCAGCAACGGAATACACGGGACTTAACAGTTCCAAGAGCGTGTCGGGGTATATTGTACGATAACATCTAGATACATCTATAAGCACCAACAGTGGAGTCTTTCTGGGCCCCAAAGAGTGAATAGAAGCAGCAAGTAGTCGGAGCAGTAGTAGGAGTAGCAGCAGCTCAAGTGAGGCTGGAGAGGCCATGAAAGCTGCCGGTGCTGCTGCCAAGGCATTGCTCACAGACACGAAAACCCCTGAATGAAGGAACATATGTTGAATTGTACAAGGAAACCTAATGAGAGATTTACCTAAACCCCCAAAAGTAGGTAAATTAATGGCCCAACCCCTCTAAAAGGCTATTATTCTACATACTTTTGGGGTCCTTGGGGTCCGCTATCTTCTTTAATGAAGGGGCTTCGGGGGAGATCTGGGCCCTGGAACCCTAACCCCCATGAGCCCTAAACTCCCTAAAAACCTCTAATGTCCACTATGGGCTATTAGACCTTAAAGATCCCTATAAGGACCCTATTAAGGGTAGATTAAGGTACCCTGAAGGTCTAATAGCCCATAGTGGAATGTAGCGGCCTGAAAAAATTAGAACAGGGTTTGAAAAGGTCTGTTATAGTATTTTCTAGTAAGGAACCCTAAGAATAATATTGGCATGTAATCTAAGTATAGTAAACCCTACCGTTTAGGGTTTAGGGTTTCAGGGTTTAGGGTTCTTTTACAACTCTAAACCCTAACCCTAAACCCTAAACCTTAAACCGGCTCCTGGATGCAGCTCTCCAGCAAAAGATCCCGCGGCAGCTTCGCCGACTGGGTGGGGTCGAGCGCCACTGCCACAGCCTGACGAGATCCCGGAGAGCCCAATACCCCTTAATTAAGGAATATACCTTAAATAATAAGGGGATTCATATTATGGTTTAAGCTATATTCCTGAATTAAGGGGTATTGGGCTCTCTGGGATATTCTTCTGTGGTATAAGGCCATGTACTAAAATATGTAAACTAAGATCGAAGTGATATAATGTAACCTAGTGTGATAAAAAAAGAGCAAAATAGATCCAATGCAACCAAATTTTTGGTAGATATTGCATAATATATGTGCCGTAGAGTATGATACCATATAGTCATATAGTGTACAATAATTTAGTAGGAGTCTGACAAAGAAACTAATGTTTGGGCCGTGATACTTAGAATGGAGGCTTGGCAAGTAAAGTTACTGGTTATTTAATTTAGGCTTCTATATTCAGCGGGCTGTGCTGAAGGCAATACGGGTTGTCGGGGCACACAGCAAGTTGAAAGTTCGGCGACGGATTGCTTCCCAGCTTTCCGAACTTTCCTGCGCAGCCTCTACCTGAAAGATCTGGATCCTATAGACTCCTAGTTGAGAGTCTTCGCCAACCTTCGGACGTGAGAGCACCGGGAAACCATCTCTTGACGAGTGTCCAACTCGAAAACTTCTCACACGATCGGTTTTGAAGCTCTGAGATCTGTGCCTGCTTCAGCAAGACTGTCATCAGTGGCGCCAGGTTCACGCTCTGGTAGAGTTGCCTCCACTTACGCAATGGAATAAGGGGCGCTCCTCTTATCTCCAACGGGGGGCAGGAATGGCATCTTGCAACCCACCTCACAGAATTGGGAACAGTCAAGCTCCGCGTGTGGGTCCTGGGGCAGGCCAAGCGCTACGAGTCGTGGCAGGGTGAGGGAACTTCTCGATGTCCTCAACAACCGCTCCCCCTTGGAGTTGGTGTACCTCGGCTTTATCGCCAACACGTTGCCGGTAACTAGAAATTAGAGTCAGGGCTCACCAATTGACTCACTAGTGCACGCGTCTGCCTACATGAGCTCGGGGCAAGATAGCAGCTTGCACAAATAAAGACTTCCGCTCGCGGATGCGGGCATAGTCCTCGGAACTGACCGGTCTCTCAGGTGGCTAAGCAGCAGCTCGAAATTCGCATGAGTCCATCAGGGTCTAACCCTAAACCCTAAACCCTAAACCCTAGGCAAAGCCAGACATGCTTCCGAAACATGGGGATTTCGGGTCTAAAGGAGGGTAGATGGACTGTCTCCCCTGAAAACCTAAACCATGAAACCTTACACGCTCCGCTGTAAACCCTACACCCCAAACCCTTAACAACTAAGCCCTAAACTCTCACACCCTGAACTCCTAAACCGCAAAACAGTAGCCTTGCAGATACTTTATAGGAAGCCTTATGGAGCCCCCCCCCGAAACCCGATCCCTTCCGAGTTTTCCTCTCTGGACCCTAAACCCTAAACCCTAAACGCTGAACCCCTAACCCGAACCCAAAGCCCTAAACCCTAGAAACTCCTAAACCCCTAAAACCCCAAATCCCTCGAAACTCCTAAGCTTTAAACACTCCTAACCACAAACTTTAGGGTTTAGGGTTTAGGGGTTTAGGGTTTAGGGCTAAGCCCCGAACCTCCAAACCCGGGTCCTCCTCTTGCTCTGGCTCGATCTCGGGGCGAAGGATGAACGTCACGGACATCTCCGGTGAGAGCCTGGGCGCCTCTCACAGCCCGACACGGCCACGGTTCGGAGTCAGAGTTTAGGGTTACCCAAAGGCTCCATGCACCTTCATAGTAGATACTTAAGCCTTAAAGGGGTCCCTATATAGGTACTTTAAGGCCTAAGTATATACTATATGGGTACATGGAGCCTTAGGGTTAGGGTTTGGGCTTTGGGGTTTAAGGTTTAGGGGTTGGGGGTTTAGGGGCGTAGGGTTCGGGGGTTGAGGGGTTGAGGGGTTTAGGGTTTGGGGGTTTAGGGTTTGGGGGTTTCTTTGGGGTTTAAGGTTTAGGGTTCAGAGTTGCAGGAGGGAGCAGGAGGAACGGAGGAAGAGAACTGTAGCAAGAACCTGCAACACCCTGAACCCTCAACCCTGCATGCTGAAACCCTAAACCCTGTAAGCACTAAAACGCGAAAACCCTAAACTCCTAAACCTCTAGAGCCCTAAGCCCACAAGCCTTATAGTACCCTTTTGGATCCTGATAGGAAGCCTTAAAAGAACCCGCAACCCCCATAAACCCTACACCCCTAAACCTAAATAGTAACGTTATAGATCCCGTATCGATCCCTTAAACGAACCCTCAACCCATGAACCCTAAACCCTCCCCCGAAACCCTGAACCCCATAAACCCTAAACCCTGAACCCTAAACCCCAAACCCTAAACCCCAAACCCTTCCGATATAGATCCCGTACATATCCCGTATGGACCCCTGAAAGGATCCTGATAGATCCCTTAAAGGAACCCTTACAGGCCAAAAGCTCTAAAACCCTAAACTCTAAACCAAATACGCCCTATAAACCCATAAACCCATAAGCCCTATAAACCCGAAGCCCTGATACATCCCTTATAGCCTTATAGGATCCTTTAAAAGAGCCTTAATAACAACCCCATAAACCCTAGAGTCGTTTCATTTATCGATCCCTTAAAGGAACCCTAAACCCCCTAAATTCATAAGCCCTTTAAACCCGAAACCCTGAAAGATCCCTTAAAAGAGCCTTAAACCCCTTCAGCCCTAACCCTGAACCCTAAACTCTAATCCCTAAACCCCATATGCCCCTTACCCTTAAAGGAACCCCATAAGACCTATAATAGATGCCAGAAAGTTGGAACATCAATATCCTCATGCCCTTAAGCTAGAGTATAAGGGATCCTAGCAAGAATCCTCCTAAACCCATGTTCCAACTTTCTGGGGTTCACCACTGTATAATCGTTTCAAAGGCCAGACCTCGAAGGCGCTATGGTCGCCCGAGGAGGCCGCCGCCGGCCACGGGGCCAACAAGGACTTGCAGCTCAGGCCTCTTAAGGATATTCTTTAGGTGTTTAGGGAGCTTCCCAAGGGTTAGGATATTGAGGGTTCTTGCTTTAGACGATATGGGGATTAGGGTTTATGGGGTTTAAAGTTTGGGGTCTAGGGTTAAGTTTGGAAGATACAGTGAACCCCAGAAAGTCCAACTTTCTGGCTTCTGCTATAAGAATTTTATATTCTTAGTATTGTCATTATGAGAATTCTCATTGGGTGTTATATAGCAAATATTGTAATTCTTATGGGGTAGTATACGTATTATAATTCTTACAGCCCTCTTGAGGATTTGTATATTAGTAATAGTATAAGTAATATAGTTCTTATATTAAAGATTACTATATTATTAGTATTTAATTATTATAACTTTTATGGGTATTATAGTCAGTATAAGTATTATACTTCTCTTAACTCTTATAGGTATTATAAGTGTCGTAATTCTTCAAATGCATACCACATTCATGAGTAGGAGTATATTCTTAGTATTGTCATTATTGTAGTTCTTATGGGGTATTATAAGTATTGTAATTCTTATAGGCCTCTTCAGGATTGGTATATTAGTCATAGTCATAAGTAACAGAGTTCTTATATAATTCTTACAAGTATTACAAGTATTGTAGCTCACTGAAGCTGTTGTAAGAATTCTCCTTATTCAGATTGTTATGACTATAGTCTTAGAAGTGGGTGTCGAAACAAAAATCCTGAAATCCTAAACCCTTTGGGCTTATAGTAGAAGCCAAAAAGTTGGAACATTATGGTCCTGATGCCTTTAAGGTATATAAAAGGGAATCCTAGCACTAATCATCCTAAATCCATGTTCCAACTTTCTGGCTTCTACTGTAGGTTTCCTGGAAGCCTGGAGGTCTGAAATCCGCAACCCTGAGGGCCTGGGGCCTATGGAGTTCCTATACCTATCCCTTAGGGTTTAGGGTTTAGGGTCCAAAGGACCCAAGAATTAGGTACTTGGGTTTAGGATAGTAGTTAGGTAGCTCAATATTTAAGAGAGTATATGATTGTTAGGTACTTGGGCCCTTAGGGTATAAGCCTTGAGGTGTGGGCATGGACTGCGAAATCTTCTGCGGGTTTCAAGCATATATCTTCGCAGCTGTGACGGGGAGGTACACCCTTGTTATAGCAGCTATCCGTCACCTGAGCTGTCAGGCAACTTTGCATGTGACCCCAATCTGCTTCGACATGCAGTGACCCAAATCTGCTTCGACAGGCAATTTTGGAGGCTTCTGGATGCTGATTAAAGTGGCTGGCTCTCTGAAAGCCTTTCTGTTGCGTCAGGTCAGGCGACTTAAGATCCAATGGGTTTAGGGTTTAAGGATGTTTTGACGATGAGTGATTTCCAAGTACACTTCTGCAGTTAAATCGGCGCTTCCCGGCCTTTGCTGCAGCGGAACTTAACCACGCAGTTGTAGGCACCTTAGTTGACAACCAAACGACCCTTGTAAGTAGAGGCCCTAATACCCTAAACCCTAAACCCTAAACCGGCCTAACCCCAAGGAGTTTCCGAAAATTAGGGGCTACCTTGTTTTGGGGTCCTTATAATAAGGATCCTACTATTTAGGGTACTATATTAGGGTTCCCCTATTTTCGGAAACCCCCATATGGTAGCTGGGCCTTTAGACTTTAGACCTTTTAGGGTTCATGTCGTCCTTAAGCCCCACACCCTAAATCCTACAGAAACCCATCAAGCCCTTATACGAGCCCTTAGAGAAAGCCCTAGACAGAACCTTTTTGGGGCTCATCTTTTTCCTTGAGGATTGTCTCAATTAGGCGAGGCCTCACCGTCTCAACGTCGCTGGGGGGTTTAGGTAAACGGTTTAGGGTTTAGGGCTTAGGGCATAGAAAAAGGGAGTATGTTACAAGGGGAATCGGGGTAATACATGCAAGAGAACCCCCTCCGAAATAGTAGTAAGAGCCATCATCGTAATCACAAGAGTGCGTAGTAGTAGAAATCATCGTCAGAGGAAGCCATGGCACTACCTTGCCTCTTCCTCATCCAGTGCACCCTACCTATACCCTAAACCCTGAACCCTAAACCCTAAAGGTAGCCATGGCACTACCTTGCATCTTCCTCATCCAGTGCTGCAGATGCTGGGCCATGTTTTGACCCGCTCCCGATCCGAGATTTGGCATATGCAGCACCTTGGGAGTTTCCAAAAATTAGGGGTACCTTATTTGGGGGTCCTTATAATAAGGATCCTACTATCTAGGGTACCATATTAAGGTCCCCTATTTTCGGAAACCCCCCCTTGGTTAGGGGCTTAGGCGCCTAGGGTTGCGATAAAGGTTCCTTTGAGGGTCTTAGGGTTCCTGTAAGGAGGTACTATATTGGGGTTACTGTAAGGTGGGTGTAGGGGCCTTGGGTTCAGGGCGAATAGCGGCATAGGGGGGTTTAGGTTCCTTTTTAAGTGTTGAAAATTGAAGGTTAAGGGCTGATAGGGGCAGAGGGTTTGCGGTTTCGGGCAAAGGGTCGAAAATTGAGGCTCTTCGGATTCGTGCTCTATAAGAAATCCAAACCCTAAGCATCCACGGTTCAGTGTTTAGGCACATCTCCACCCGTTCGCCAGGGCAGCCAGTGGAGTTTTGTGGCATCGCAGCCCTCGCGCGCGACCGTCACTGCACTGACAGCCACACCTGGCTTTCAGGATCGATCACCACATTTCCTGAACCCGAAAAAGCCTATTCTACCAGCTCGGTCGATCAAGGAACCATGGCCAAGTTCTGGTTGCCGGCAAGTATGTATCTATATATATATATCTCTCTCTCTCTCTCTCGTGAGGAGGCCGATCTGATGCATGATCTACTAGGTGTCGATTTCAACAATCCCCAAAATTATGCATACTTGGGGCTCTGTATTAAACAATAAGGGGACATCAAACCTATCCCAAATCGATACCTAGTCTAAGGCTTCAAGGTGCTTCGGGCCATGTGGGGCGGACCGTAGTCCGGAACTGGACCCTTGTTATAGCGGCCCCTAAATGGGCTACCCGCTACCCAGAGACTCCAAAACCCCTTAACGAAGGAATATACCCTAAATCATATTCAGGATCCTATTCTAATTTAAGGTATATTCCTTAACTACGAGGTTTTGGAGTCTCTGGGTACTCTCTGATTCTCGAAAGTGCTCAAGGGCAAATCCTGGCCCGGCCTGTTCGACAGCAAGTGCGATGCATCTGCTCCAGAAAACTGCGCTTCTTCTTCCTTACACACAACTTAGACGCACAACGCAGGCGAATCGGGCAGGGAGTTCAGGAAACTAGGGTACCTTATCTGGGTGCTGAGAGTAAGGACGTATTAGGGCCCCCGTTTCCGAAGCTCCCAACATGAAAGTACAACTGGCCACATGCCCTTAGCATATTATGTGCCTTGCTCGCTCATCCCAGCCTCTAATCCCTATAAACGCCAATCACAGTACTGAAGCCCTTTCATCTTCACGCCCTACCCTCTGCGACAGACCCCAAAAGTATGTAGAGTAATAGACTTTTAAGAGTATTGGGCCGTTACTTTCCCTACTTTTGTGGGTTTAGGCAAATCCTAAATCCCTGGACTCTACACCTAATACCCTAAAATCCTTCCCAGTCTCTTCAGGGGCGTTCCCATGGGCGTCTTCGGAGTCTTCGGCGTCTTTGGCGTCTTCGGCGAGAGCGGGTCGTCATTTTCGGCCGAAGAGTCGCTCTCTCCGACCCAGCTCTCCGCCACCGTGGCCTCTCCACTTGGGTGGTTGTCAAAATTAGGGTCCCTTTTTGGGTACCCTAAATGCCAGGTGCCGTATTATAATAAGGACCCAAAAAGGGGCCATAATTTTGACAACCACCCACTTGGAGGTTCATACGAGAGTCTAGCAACTGTAAAGGGTCTCTTAAAGGGCTCCTATAAGGGATCTTTGAATGACGGATGGATGGAGAGGATTTAGGGTTTGATGCCTACTTGGTGGTTCATGGGACTTAGCAAGTACAGGTTTAAGAACCCTAACTGGGGTTTTAAGCCATTATATGTATACTTACCTTACTGATAACTCTAGCTACTTAGTCCCATGAACCTTTAGGCAGGACCCCCCCCAAGTGCCTTGTAGTAGAGCCCTTCTGATCCTCAATAGTGGGTAATTGGGCTCTACTAAAGAGCAGGTGGGGGGATGCTGACTGTTGAGGGGTTTAGGCTTTAGGTCTTGTAGGCTCTTGAAGGGTTCGGTTATGGATTTTATAGGGTGTCATACGGTTTTATGTGGCTATATAAGGGTTCTATGACGGGTCACGATAAGGGTTCTGGCCACCCTCGCATGTGATTTCAAGAGGCTTCGACGATAAGGGCTACTATGAAGGGGTACTGAGGGCTACTCTTAGGGTCAGTAGAACAGATATATATATACATATATATATATATACATACAGACATACATATACATATATATATATATATATATGTACTGGAAGGGCTGCAGAAAGGGTTTACAATGATGGTTACTATAAAGGCTGTTATGAACGTTAACAATTGTTATGTAGTCATCGAGAGCAATGTAAGGCTTGCAGTAGTGGCCTCTCTGCTGCAGGTGGAGAACTTTGCTCATGTCGTGTTAACAGAACCGGCACAAAGCAATCCCCCAAATCTTCTGCCCCCCTGATCACATGGCCTGGAACAGTACAACATCGCCTCCGCCCATGGCAGTGAGAGCTTGGACGCTTGTTCGCAAAACCTCGGCGGACGACTTCGACCAGCTTCTTCAACGAGCATAACAGTCACAGTGCGAACAAACTTGGGCGTGCACGAGTGATCATCCGCATGATCCAAGGCGCAGCTAAATGTTCAAACATCAACCAACGGCGTTGGTTCGCTAAACCCTAAACTCTAAACCGGCATGCGTAGCTGGCACTACACGGTCAGGTCGGCTCGCTCAAACCCTGACCCTTTATTTATGGGAGGTACCCCTTGGAGCAATAGGCAATCGGCGCCACAGGGAAGTTATCGTGTTGAGACCTCGCCGAACTGAATATTTCACCAAGGAGCGGCTGTGCTCGCTACATCCTGCGAAAGGGCGCCGATGCTTTGAAGCGGTTTCGGGTTTTAGGGCTTCGGGTTTAGGGCTGCGAGTGTTTAGGTTTTAGGGCTTCGGGATCAGGGTTGCGAGTGTCTAGGTCTTAGGGCTTCGGGTTTAGGGTTGCGAGTGTTTAGGGCTTTAGGGCTTCGGGTTTAGGGTTGCGAGTGTTTCGGTTTTAGGGCTTCGGGTTTAGGGTTGCAAGTCTGGGGCTTTGCGGCTCATGATTGCTCGCACCATCATACTACGGTTGATGGACAAAATCCTGCATTACCCATTATAAGGAATATACCATAATTCTCATAGTTTAGGGTCCTTAGGGTCATGCAGGATTTTGTCCATCAACCGTATCACTGGCCCAAAGACTTGAAAGGACACCTCCGAGAACCCAGACAGTCCTGTGTCTCTTCCTGTAGATGGAAAGGGTCTTGGTCCTCATGTGGCAACGGAACTTAGACACAACGCAAAACAGGTACGGTTTAGGTTCTAGGGCTTTAGGGTCTTAGGGTCTAGGGTTTAATTCGAGTTTATGCCTTCTCAGTGATTTGAATATTCATTGAAAGTAAGGCGGATCGGAAACTGCATATATGGCAGTCTCTTCTTGCCCGGGTTGAGCATCTCAAACCCTTCTGCGTGCCTCAACTTCGCCTGCTAACGTAGTAGTTCCTTACATGCCATGCTTCTATAAATAATAAAGCCCTAACCTCCCCAAACTTTAAGAAATGCTACACACAAAGTCGCCCAAGAGCTGCACCCACAGCGTTCCCCATAGATTCCAAAACCCCTTAATTAAGGATTAGAATAGGATCCCTAATATGATTTTATAAGGTATATTCCTTAATTCAGGGGTTTTGGAGTCTGGGTCCAAACCCCTACAGTAAACTCCAAAATTCCTGCAAGACCCTTCACAAATGCCAGAGGAGCCTTGCCAAAGGGCGACGCAGGCTCCTGCTGCCTCGTGGCCTGGCGCAGCTGTACCGCCGGAGCATGGGAAAACTGCACGGCGTTGGTCGTTTAAGCTCAGAGTTTAGGGTTTAGGATGGTTTTCTAAATAGATTGGGGAGTCCCTTTGCAACGGGATCCCTAAGCTGTTTCTGCAACAAGTATCGACATGGTGTTGTTCCTTACATGTCCCCGCTCTGGGACATGACGTACAGTACTTGTATTCGTTCGAGGAACCTTTCGACTCGTCTTCCAGGCTTCCTACCCCGCCTACGGAGATTCGCAATGCATAGTGTAGGCGTGCGTGATCACAAATCTGGCCAAAACACTGGTCTCAAACTCAGACCCTAAGGCTCTAAGGACTCATATTTTAAGGCTTTTGGGCCTAAAGACCATATTATATAAGGCTTTTGGGCCATTTTGAGCCTTAGGGAGATTCAGATACCTAGTCATCGCCGCGATTCTGCCACACGCTGCGTCAGGCAACTTACGACCTGGTTCTGCTAAACTTAACCCTCCACCGAGAAACCCCGAACCCTCGCCTCCTACACCCCTAAACCCCCACCCCTACTTGAAGGATCATGGGAATTAGTATGCAAGGTTATAAGTACCTTTAGAGAAATTGAAAAATTTAACTATAGCTACCTATTCTACATAACCCTGGTTACTAAGTCCCATGATCTTCCAAGTGCGACCGTTTCCACACTGCGGATCCTGCGCATACTCTTTCTGCAGGGCGGTCAGCAGCTCGAGAAAAGATGCCTTTTGCTCCGGGTCTTGCAGGTGAACCTGAGATCCATCTGTAGGAAAGGAGTCTGTCGGGCGGTTTCGGGGTGTACTCTCGTGCAAGTATAGGGTTTTAGGGCCTGAAGGGTTTAGGGATTTTAGCGACAAGGGTCTTAGCACATTGCGCTGCCACGCTTCGTGGAATCGAAGCTGCTGAGCCCTTGGAAACCCACCGGCTGAGCCTGATTCCTGAATCAAGGAGACCCTGTCGTAGAAGCCAGAAAGTTGGAACATAGCCTTAGGAGGATTGGTGCTAGGATCCCTTGTACTTTACCTTAAGGGCATGAGGATAGTGATGTTCCAACTTTCTGGCGTCTACTGTAAACCCTAAACCCCCAAACATCCCCAAACCCTTCTGGCCCTTTTTCTTCCTGCCACTGCCCCCTTCGATTGAAAGGGCAGCTCCAACAAATAGGGACCCTCTTTAAGTAAGCTAAATAGAAGCCCCTTACAGGTGGGTAGTTTTTTTTCATAGTACTCCCATAAGACCCCCTTTACCTTATAGTGGTATGGGAGGCTTATGGGAAACTACCCACCTAATAACTACCCACCTGCAAATGGGTAGTTGTCAAAATTATGGCCCCTTTTTTGGTACCCTAAATATTAGGTGCCGTATTATATTAAGGACCCAAAAAGGGACCCTAATTTTGACAACCACCCAAATGGCTTAGATTTACTAAACCCGAAACCCAAAGCTTCCCAAGTGCCTCAACCCCCGAAGCCCCCCCCAAACTCCTCAACCCTAAGTAGTATCCTTGTAGATCCCTTGAGGGATCCCTTAATTAAAGGAACCCTAAACTTCCGTAACGC
>BGNK01000149.1:73879-158161 GCA_003297005.1 Symbiodinium sp. clade A Y106
CCCCCCCGCCTCAAACCCCTCAACCCCTAAACGGGGCTTTCCCACGGTCCCTGCTCCAATTGGGCCCCAAAAACCACATAAGCAAAAACAAGGATAGGGATATCCCATAAAACCCCCCTTTGAATGAGCTTATGCCCTTCTTGGCCCCTTTTGGAATCCTAAACCCCAAGCCCTAAACCGTAAGACACTAAACCCTAAACCCTGAAACCCTAAACCCCATAAAACCCTAAAGTAGAAGCCAGAAAGTTGGAACATGAGTATCCTCATGCCCTTAAGCTAAAGTACAAGGGGTCCTAGCACTAATCCTCCTAAACCCATGTTCCAACTTTCTGGGGTTCACTATAATCCAAGCGGCTCCAAGAGCCTCCGAATAGTATCATACCCCTTTTAGTAACCCTTATAGGGTCCTTTTAAGAACCCTTCAAGGGAACCCTAAACCCTAAACTCTAAACCCTAAACCCTAAGACCCTAAACCCCTAAACCCCTAAACCCCTAAACACCTAAACCCCTAAGACCCTAAAACCCCTAAGACCCTTGGCCCCCTTGGACCAAGGGGCTCCGAGAACCTCCGGGTTCACGGGCAGGAAGGGATCCTCGAGGTCTGGCATCACCTGGGAAGGCTTGAGGGTTTAGGGTTTAGGGTTTGGAGTTTAGGGTTTAGGGTCAGGTTTTAGGGTTTAGGTTTAGGGTGTAGGTTTAGGGTTTAGGGTTAGGTTTTAGGGTTTAGGTTTAGGGTTTAGGTTTAGGGTTTAGGGTTTAGGGTTTGGAGTTCAGGGGTTGCGGGTTTTTTTTAAAGGAGCAATGAAGGGCTCCTTTAAAGGGTTCAGGGGTTGAGGGGTTTTTTTGGAGCCCTTAAGGGTTCCTTTAAAGGGTTTAGAGGTTCAGAGGTTTAGGGTTTAGGGTTGAGGGTTCTTTTAAAGGGCTCAAGGGGTTCCTTTAACAGCTTTAGAGGTTCAGGGGTTTAGGTCTTTAAGGGATCTATAAGGGTACTATTTAGGGGTCTAGGGGTTGAGGGGTTGAGGGTTTTTTGAAGGAGCCCTTAAGGGTTCCCTTCAAGGGGTTTGGGTTGAGGGGTCCTTTAAAGGATCTATAAGGGTACTGGATAGGGAGTTATGGGTTGAGGGGGTTTAGGGGGTTTAGGGCTCCTTGAAAGCGCTTCACCTGGGAAGTTCACCTGGACCTGGGAAGTTTTTGTATAAGGGGATTCTGGGTTTAGATGATGGGTTTAGGACTTTGGGTTTATTTTGGGCTTAGGGCCAGTTTAGGGTTTAGGGATTTGGTAGCAACAAGAGTGCAGTACTCCTCTAGGTGCTGGCTGGTTGCCACAGCACGGAAGTGCCCGACAGGAGTGAGCTCGTAAAATGTCACCTTAGGCCGTGAGCAGCTGCAGGGGGTTCGCGCAGAGTTTTGCTGCCTCTGCACAGCTCTGGAAACTAAGGCCAATCTGTATCCCGACATGCGACCTCAATCATCTCTGTACTCTATCCGTCATTCAGACTTGACTGCCTTGTGTTTAGGCGGGAGGCAACTTCGTCGAAAGTCACGATACAGACCTGGATGGGCTTGAAGAACGAGGGTGCGCAGAGGGATCGGGGTTTCAACTTGCACAACTTTGGCCAGAGATTGCATTGCAAACCTGAAAAGGAGCAAACAATTGGCAGGATTCGGGATGCAATGTTTCGGTCGACTGTGACCCACAACTTCGCGCGACTGTATTGACGTGCCTCAAGGTCCAAGCCCTAAGGGTGGTCCATGTACCCAAATAGTATATACTTTGGGCCCAAGGTACTTATATAGGGACCACTTTAAGGCCAATGTATATACTACTTGGGTACATGGACCCTTAGGGAAGTGCATCGAATAACTCCATGCAACCCCTCCCACCGAAGAAGCAGCCCTTGCTAAGACGAGTTGCAGGACGCTCCAAGGGATGCGGCGCCTGCGTCTTTTTCTCCAGAGGTCAGCTTTGGTGTCTTGACTGTAACTTAGAGACATGGTATCAGCGTATCACGGCCCTTAGAAGGTGCGATCTAAGAGCAAATCCAGCGTCCTTGCTTGACGGAAGTCTGCGGTACTTCTATCGCCTGGCATATATTCTGAAGCCTATACCCTTCAAGCCCTATAAATACCAGCTACTAACTCCCCGTTCCCAGAACTCCCTGAAAACTAACAACGAAATTTTCCCGGCCTTCTTGCTGCAGTCATAGTACAGAAACCCACAAAGTCTTACTCCTCCATAAACCCTGAGCCCTAAACCTTAAATAGTACCCTGATAGATCCCTCAAAAGATCCCTTAAAGGAGCCCAAAGCCTTAATAACTAGAATAGGGTTTTGGGGGTTCCTTATTATAAATATCTAGTATAATATACCCCGAAGCCCTATTCTAATTATTAAGGCCCCTACATTCTAGAACCCTACCACACTCCCCTTAAAGACCCCCTTGAAGGGAACCCTTAGATCCCTAAAAGGGATCCCTTAAAGGAACCCTAAAGCCCTGAAACCTTCCCTTCGCACCTCCACGGCTCGCTGCAAGGAGTCCAAGGCCGCGGCCGCGAAGCCGTGGCGCACGGCCCAGGGCCTTTGGAAAAAAGGGGACACCTAATAGGGGGACCCTAATATAGTACCCTAGGGTTCCTTTCAAGGGTTCCGTAAAGGGGTCTGCAATGGGTCTATATAGCAGCTCTTATATAGGGGTTTCCGAAAATAGGTGACCCTAATATATGACCCCCCCAAAATAGCATCCTTATAAGGACCCCAAAATAAGGCACCCCCTTTCTTCTGAGAACTGGACCCGTGTTAGGTGTTTTTTGGTTAAAATGTGTAGTGGCCTTGTCTCCAGGCCAGGGTATAGGGTCTAGGGCTTAGGGTGTTAGCATTATTAGTTTGAATGTTACATCTACTCTTCGTGTTAGTATTTGTGCTGGTATAAGTTCGTGTATTACAGTAGTACTCGTGTTGCCATTCCGACTTTCTGCTGCTAAAGGCAAGGACATAGAAAAACGGACACGAACTTCACTGTGCATGCTTCATGAAACAAAGCCAGGCGTCGACTGGCCTCTAAACCCAAAACTAGAACTTCATGGGGCATTGGGCTTGGGGACGTGAGCGGATCCTGGGCTGGACATTGAGAGCGCAGAAGTCCACGTCTTTGCATTCGAGTGGCGTTGTCTCCACCGCGAAGCACACGAATGGACACAGAGGCCTTCAGGCTTAGATCACCGCGCCAAATGCCCCACTGCTGGCTTCTGAAAGGCTACGTGGAACAACGTGAACACCTCCTCTGGAAACCCACAACACCATTAACCAAAACCCGGTACAAAGGCCCCAGGCTAACTTGGTGGAGGCTAACGCATATTAGTCTCCCGGCATCGTTTTTGCTGCATGAGGCCAAGACAACTGCAAGCCGGCCTCAGGCTTTCTCCGAATTCAACAGCCCCCTGCTCTTAGTCTAGAACTCATCCACCCATCGCTTCATGAACTCTCCTCTTCCTCAGTCATTCATCCATCTCAAGCCGGTCATACTTTCAAAACCTGGCTTTTAGAGAAGCCCTGAACAAAACACCGGGAGCAACTGCCTCTGGAGCTCCTCCTCTAAGAGCGCCCCGGCCGTGAAGTCTACGGATCCTTGGAATGGAAAAAACCCACGGCGATTTGGGGCAGGATATTCTATTGCGGATATTATAGTATATATTATACTCCAGGATATGGTATGCCATGTATCATACCATGTATTACACTAGATATTATACTGTAGAAGGTATTATACTGTGTGTTTTTCTACTGTATGTTATGTTGTAGTATATAATTACTGTACTAGCAGACATGCACAGCTTCTATTGAAGCTCCGACGTGGTGGCTCACCCTCTGCTACGTGTGCTGGTCACCGTGACAGTGACAGCATCTGGTCGATGCCAAGAAGCCGTAAACGAGCTCCGGATGCGTGTCGGCATCCTAGCAAGGACAACATCTTTGACTAGCTCATGGAATGAGAACTTGCCGCCTCCCCGTAGCCTACCTACCTGAGGTCGGATGCGTTGAGTCTATAACTCTACGAAGATGTAAGACTCAGACAGTGTGTTGCCCATATGGAGCCCAACACCATCAAATTCCAAACCTGCCGCATGTGGCACTTGCCGCCCTGGCGGTCCGCGCACTGGCCGTTCCGTTCCATGTCGTCCAGGAACTGCTGGGGAACGTCCAAGGTATGGCCTGGGTTCAACTGCTTGATTTGGCCTCGCATGGCTGTTTTGAGGGCCTCATATGAACAATGCAATGCATCGCGTGTCTGCAAGCCTTCACTTAGGCTGGCACCACACATGTTGCACTGAAACCTGACAGCAGAAGGAATCGCACAGCGTTGGCACGACCATGCTGCAGGTCAGCTAGTTCTGGAAGGTGTCGTTCAAGTATGCCCGAAAGTGAATAGTTCTCTACCGTACTAGTACGGCCACTGCGGAATCAAACACTGCAGTCGGAAACTTTGCAAGCACCAAAGTCTCGGCAAGTTGAGCCGTGGCCAGCATTACATGGTGTACGCTTGCATCCCTCTTCTCTCTCCCTCGAAAGACTTTGAGGGGTCTCAGTCTTCAATTGTTTAAACCCGAAAACCCAAGTTACGGGGACGGTGGGCATGTAGGACACCCTGAAGCTTCCGTCAAGAGGCTTGCCGTTGTCCTTGGCACTCCACTTGAAGTGTGGGTTGGCGTAGCACCTGTTGCCCAAGCACAGCGGCACTGCTGGGGCATCAAACTACTTGCGAGCTGGTCTCCGTACTTGGAGGTTCATGGAACTTAGTAAGTCAGTTGTAAGTACCTTAACTGGGCTTATAAGTGGCTTGAAGTATATATAGTTGTTGTATTTACAACCCTAGTTACGAAGTCCCATGATCCTCCCAGTAATTGTGAGGGATCTTGCTTTAAGCTGACTCAGCAAGAGAAGGAGTCGGCGTGGTCTGCATCTGCAACTTGAAGCCCTGCATAAAATCCATAAATCCTGGGCCTACAGCGTGGACACCGAAGAGGTTCGTCATCGCCGGTCATGGAGATGGGCCTGCATGTCCGCAGAGGTAACTGGAAGAGAAGTAAGGGGGCAATTTGGCGGTGCTTTAACTCTCTGAGGCAGAGGCAGCGATGTGAAATCGGCACTGTCTGCAAAAGGGGTCAAGACCTCAAACAGACTTCATGGACTCATCCCCGAACCCCAACCCCAGGCCCTCAACCCTCACCCTTACCTTGGGGACGAAATCAACCCTAACTTGTAATAGATGCCAGAAAGTTGGAACATCAATATCCTCATGCCCTTAAGGTAGAGTATAAGGGATCCTAGCAAGAATCCTCCTAAACGCATGTTCCAACTTTCTGGGGTTCACTGTAAGGGGCTTAAGGCTGATATACCATATAGGGCTTCATGGTATAAAGGTGTAGGGCCCCCACGTATAAGGGTCATTTCCCAAGCCAGACCCCCGGCGGGAGGATCCAAAAAGTAGATCCCTTAAGGGGGTTCCTACAATAATCTTTAGATCCAAAAAGGTAGATCCCTTAAGGGGGTTCCTATAATGATTATAATGTACCCTTTAGTAGCTAGGGTCCCAAATTAGGGGATCTACTTTTTAGATCCTCCCGGGGGTCTGGGAAGGTATAGGGCGGTGAGAACTCCTTGAGTCCAGCACCGCTGCCAGGGGAAGAGGAATGGAAGCGGCGACTTCGCTGGGCCGCAGCAGGGCTGCGTCTACGGTGGTCCACAGAAACCTCGGAGAGGCGGTGGAAGGGGAAGGGAGGAGTTAGGATTTAGGGCCTTTAGGGTTTAAGGTAGGGTTTGGGGTTTAGGGTGCTTTTTTGGCTTTGGGGTTTGGGGTAGGGTTTAGGGTTTACAGGAGCATGCGTCGCACTATGCAGAGGTCCTCCGTAAAGTCCTAAGCCCTAAGCCATACTGATATGAGTCAAAGGACAAATAATCCAAACTTCCCTAAACCCCAACCCTAAACCCCAAACAACACCCGGCCGTCGGACAAAACTGCAATGGTTGCACACTGGAAGCCCGACCTTAGAATGCAGCAGGCATAAAGAAGAAAGAAGAGCAGCAGCGATCGGAGGGTCAAAAACAGCCTCCAATCAGGGTCCGTTCTTCAGGAACTCGCATGTCTTTCAGCTTTCAGCCCCTGATAAGCCCTGAGCGAACCGACATCAAAGTCCAAACTACCCAATGCCGAAACGGATCTCAGTTGTGCTGGGGCGGGGTTTAGGGTTGTCACTTGTATCTAACAGTTTTAACTGGGCTAGATTGGGCTATTTGCTACAATCAGAGGAGGAGAAAAACGTGATCAGGATTCATCCCTCCTAAACCCTGTAGCCCACAAAGAAATAGAAAGCCCAGGACGATTAACCCCTCCTATAGTAGACCCCAGACCCTCCACCCGAACCCCTACAAAGAAAACCCCGACGAGATATCTGAGAGGCCGGCTGCCTCGCAGCATTCTTCTCTCGGGCCACATCCCTCTCTGTGGGGCTCGTGCCTGGGGCTTAGGAGCAAAGGCCTACACTAGGGCCCCAAAAAAGCACATAAGAAACAATTAGGATAGGGATATAACATATAAACCCCTTATAATGAAGCTCATTAAGGTAGGGATATCCCCAAAAAATGCTTATGCTTATCTGCTTTTGGGGTCCCTAACACACAGGGTTTCAGCCTTTAGAGTTTCGGGTTTAGAGTTTAGGCCAGTACCCTAAGGGACAAAGTACCTAACAATCATATACTCTCTCAAATATTGAGCTACCTAACTACTATCCTAAACCCAAGTACCTAATTATTGGGTCCTTTGGACCCTAAGGGGTAGATATGGGCACGGCAGCCTTGTGCAAGCTCATACACGCAAAAAGCTCAGCGGCACGGACTGGCTGAAAGTCCGTGGGGGGTCGGCGGTCGGAGGTGAAAGGCGGAAGAATGTGGGAATGAATACAGGCTATGTTGACCACATTCAGGGTAAGTACTCATGCATTCTAAACCCCAGTGTGATTCTAAACTCCAGTCTGATTCTAAACCCCTGTCTGATAGGGGCCTTAATAATTACCCATACCATTTTTGGGGTGCCTTATTGCAATTATTATAGTATAGGGCCCCAAAACCCTATTCTAATTACCCTAAACCCTAAACCACGAGATGTCCCCCCAAGCAAGGCCCAGGCTCGGGCTAATGGGGCTCGTTGGAGCATCGCCTGGGGTCTCCTGCGCAGCTTTCAACCCAGAACCTCCAAAACCCCTTAATTAAGGAATATACGGCAAATCATATTAGGGATCCTAATATAATTTAAGGTATATTCCTTAATTAAGGGGTTTTGGAGGTTCTGGGAAGTCCCAAATCCTGACGCCTGAACTCTAAATCCCACACTGCGCCCTGGAAAGCTTTCTTTAGAACCCTACAAAACCAAATATTAACACCAATACAAACCAGAGAATCCCAGAAAAGCCTTTCACAGAGACTCCAAAACCCCTTCATTAAGGAATATACCTTGAATCATAGTAGCATCCCTAGTAGGATTTAAAGGATATTCCTTAATGAATATCCTTTAAATCCTACTAGGGATGCTACTATGATTCAAGGTATATTCCTTAATGAAGGGGTTTTGGAGTCTCTGGGCTTAACAAGACCGCTGGGGCACTTACTACCTGGACCCTACGGAACCTACCTTTTTTGGGGCTCCTTATTATGATTTCCTTATATACGTCCTTAAAAAGGTAGGTTACGT
The DNA here is from genome assembly GCA_003297005.1 of Symbiodinium sp. clade A Y106. Taxonomy (NCBI): domain Eukaryota; class Dinophyceae; order Suessiales; family Symbiodiniaceae; genus Symbiodinium; species Symbiodinium sp. clade A. The sequence goes on from BGNK01000149.1 coordinate 81,621, forward strand.
AGAGTTAAGGTATACCATCGTCTACTCTACTCGACTGTTCCCTACTGCACTTTACTATAGGTACTATATAGCATCTTACTGTACTTTGCGGTGCTAGACTGCTCTACTCCAGTCACCGGTTCACAGCTTCAGAAGGCGCTTCCAGTAGAAGTCCAGGTCGCCCGCAATTAATCCTTCCTCATGGATGACCTAAACCCTAAACCCTAAAAGCACAAGCCCCGACAGCCCTGGTAGCAGAAAAACCCTAAACTCCTAAACCCCAAACCCTGTACAAGCCCTACCCAGAGAACCCAATACCCCTTAATTAAGGAATATAGCTTAAATCATAATATGAATCCCCTTATAATTTAAGGTATATTCCTTAGTTAAGGGGTGGGCTCTCTGGGTAGTAGCAGAAAAACTCTACCCTAAGCCCCTAAACCCTTTTGCATCCGGTCTGCAGCGACTCTACCGGGAAAGACGCGTATCCTCGCTATCCTGGCTCTAAACCCTAAACCCCTAAACCCTGCACAAGCCCTAAACCTAAAACCCCTTAATCCTGTACAAGCCCTGGTGCAGAAAAGAAACCCTAAGGGTCCAAGTGCCTAATAATCACATCCCAGAGAGCCCAATACCCCTTAATTCAGGAATATACCTTAAATAATAAGGGAATTCATATTATGATTTAAGCTATATTCCTTAATTAAGGGGAATTGGGCTCTCTGGGATACTCTCTTAAATATGGAGCTAACTAACGACTATCCTGAACCCAAGTCCAAGTACCTAATTATTGGGTCCTTTGGACCCTTAGGGTTATAAGTAGGGGGGCCCTACAACCTTATACTATGAATCCCTAAATGGTATGTGAACCTTAACCATTTTTAGGGTTGATGTCGTCCTTTGGACCCTTAGGGAAAGAAGGGAAGCACCAGCCTCGTGGATGGACCCATACACAGCCTACACGGGCTGATCATCACTTCCAAGAGACTCCAAAACCCCTTAGTTAAGGAATACACTGAATACACCTCAAATCATATTAGAGATCCTAGTATCACTAGAGTATATTCCTTATAATCCTTTAAAAAAAGGGCTTGGGTGTCTCTGGATATCGCAGGCACCGACAGACTAACTTTCGCTCGCCCATCGGCCGGCAACGCTGAAAGGGGGAAGGAAGTACTACGTCCGAGTACTATCGCAAAACACGGAATACTGCTAAGCACTAGTGCTAGCAATGGTAGTGCCGCTATGGTATTACATAGTACTACGAACAGAACCACCTTTTTTTGAAAGGAGGATTATCGTCATCATCATCCTCAGCCTCGTCATCATCAACATCATCATCACCATCAGCATCACCAGCATCCTCATCCTCATCCTCGCCATCATCATCATCATCATCACCATGATCATCACCATCATCATCTTCACCATCATAACCATCATCTTCGTCATGGATTGCCTTGTTCCTGTGACAGTTGCTTATTGGACGTAAGTGCGTGTGCTGTTGCTGCTCATTTTGGGTGATTGTCGCTGGCGTAGCTCGTTGCTTCAAAACTCGTCCTGTCTGTGATGGTTGCCATGACACTCGTTACTCACTGAGGCTACAGGTAGCTGCTACGGACGACGAACCACGACTAGCATTGCTGTTGTCCAGATCGGGTTCTTCTCAGTCGAGGCTAGTACGCGGAAACTCCAAAACCCCTTAATTAAGGAATATACCTTAAATTATAATAGGATCCCTAATATGATTTAACTGATTTAAGGTATATTCCTTAATTAAGGGGTTTTGGAGTCTCTAGGTAACTGCTGACTGACTAGGTCGGCTACACAAGCCGAACATGATAAACTTGTCTTGATTGAAGACGAAAATAGTTGCAACGCATCACCTGTGGTATCCCTACCGGCCTAGGCTACCTGAGAACTACACAATGGCCTCTGCGTCGATCCCCACTAGCGGCCGTGGGAGCTTGGCGGGATTCCCTGGTCGGCTGCAGCAAACAGCGAACGAGGAAAGTGGGAAAACTCCGAAGGGCCACGCTCCGACTAAAACATCTGCATGACATGTGGCCCCAAAACATACCATTTTGAGGAACTATATAAAACCATAATAAGGTACCTTAAAAGGTACAGTAGGTCAGTAGGTCTTTTCGGCTACAGGTAGCTGGCTAAAGTACGCTCTTTTCCGTTTTGGTTGGCCGTAAACTGTAGACCTGGTCCAAAACGCCGCGATCTTACCATGACTCTCATATTGTTGCACTGAACACTTGCTGGAGAGATGAACTCCTGCCGCTATGAGGAGCTTACTTATTGGAGGTTCATGGGACTTAGTAACGAGGGGTTTAAACAAAGCAACCGTAGCTATAATTATGTATAACTCCAAGTACAAGACTTATAGCCTTACTACGAACCTCCAAGTAGTCTTAATCCAAGCTTAGCCTTCGATCGCGCCTCCATCCAAAGAGCAGTAGCTCTCATGTTCTGCCTGGCAGCATTCCCAGAGACTCCGAAACCCCTTACTTATGGAATATGCCGTCCATTAGAATAGGATCCCTAATATGATTTAGTGTCTATTCCTTAAATTCAGGGGTTTTGGCAGTCAGTGGGTTCAGAATCAGGATTGCGCCTTCAAGTCTGCCCCCACATACCATGTAGGCTGCATAAACTGGGCTTTTCAGTATCAACATTTGTTTTTCATATGGTTCCATTAAGAAATTTCAGTAACCAGGGAGAAAAAAGTATAAACTTGTATTTCATAATGGTTCCTTTAAGAAAAAAGTATTAAAGTGTGGTACTCCAAAGCCCAGTAAAAGCATGCAGAGAAGAACCAGGTTCCTGAGTAGCCCACTTATTATGAGGGTACCCTTTTGCCCAGTATTGGGTTTTAATAAGGGGGCCCTAAAATAACAGGGCAAAAGCGTACTACTCAGGAACCTAGAGAATGATGCCCTGAGGGATCCCTGGAATTTCTGGAACGTCACAAGGCTTTCTAGATTCCCACATGTGGCCAAGTAGAATTCGACACTGTAGTTGTACCGTGAGACACCAAACCCTAAACCCTAAACCCCAAACCCCTAAACCCAAAGTACTCAGTTTGGGGGGGTCCTGTGGGCCATTATGGAACTAGACCCTAATTCCAAGATGGTAGTATGCACTAAACCCATAAACCCAAACTCAAAGGACCTAAACCCTAAACCCCTCATCCCAAACCGAATGTATCTCAACCCTAAACCCCTAAGCCCACAAGCCTTATAGTACCCTTATAGATCTTTATGGGAACCCTTAAAAGAACCCTAAACCCCATCAACAAACTTATTATAGGGGTCCTTTGGAGCCTTAGCCCCCCAGAGACAGAGACTCCAAAACCCTTTAAACTAAGGAATATACCTTAAACCATACTCGAGATCCTATGACAATGATAATTTAAGGTATGTTGCTTATAGAGCCCTTATAGATGCCTTTTAAAGATCCCTTGAAGGAAGCCTTAAGGGGTTTTGGACCCTTAGTCCACCGAGGCATCGACCACCCGCGTTCGCCGTTGGGTGGCCGCCCGGGCGCCGCTGGTGAGCGCGGAGCGAGCTGGATAGCCTCCGAAGGCTGGCTCCTAGCTTTTAGAATCTGGGGTTTGGGGTAGATTCTACTACACGTAATCGGGGTTTGAACCCTACTAGTCGTAGTAGAATCTACCTCGAAACCTCGTTGGATATGGTAGAATGAGCCCCAAGAGCCTCGGAGATATAGTAGAATCTATCCCAAAAGCCTATCAGATATAGCAGAATCTATCCCAAAAGCCTATCAGATATAGCAGAATCTAGCCCAGCTATAGCTGTACTTCTACTAGGGACAAGAAGGGGGAACTATTACTTACTCTCCCAACAAACCACAGAAATAAGAGGCTAAACTTTCCGAATTCCTGCTAAACCCTAAACCCTAAACCCTAAATCCTAAACCCTAGGAGCCCAAAAGGTTTAAAGGTTGGGTATTGGGAATCCAAGAAGGCTAGCTCAAGTCTGCAGCATGGCTGGCTTGGTAGAAGCTCCCAGAGAGAGAATTGGCGGTGGAGGTGGAGAAAAGTAGGGTTTAGGGGGGGGGGGGGTTTTGGGGGGGTTTGGGGGGAAGGTTTCGGGGCTTTTGGTGTTGGGGGTTTTGGGGGTTGGGGGGTTAGGGGGTTGCGNGGCGCAGAGTGGGGAGGAGTGGTGGGGGGGGAGAAGGGCGAGAGAGAGGAGTGGGGGGGGGGGGGGGGAAAAGGGGGGGGTGGGGGGGGGGGGGGGTTTTGGGGGGGTTTGGGAGTAAGGTTTAGGGGCTTTAGGGGTTCGGAGTTTAGGGGTTTGGGGGTTTAGGGGTTTAGCGGGTTTAGGGGGTTTAGGGGGTTTAGGGGTTTAGGCTGCGACGGACCGCATAAGTGGTGATCGTCGTGGAGGGGCTCTGTGGCCATCGTTCGTCCACACATCCCCATTGGAGGGTCTCTGGAGTCGTGCAGTTCTGGCAGATGTTATTCTATAGGGATTTAGGATGGGACTTAGTACCTCAAAGGGTTCCTTAAAGAGTTCCTTATATAATAAAGGGATCTATAAGGGATCTATAGGGATTTAGGGTTTAGAGTTCAGGGCCTACTTGGAGGTTCATGAGACTTAGTAAGTACAGTACAATTACCCGAACTGGGGCTATAAGTCATTAAAAGTATAGTTACCTTTTATATTTGTATCCCCAGATACTAAGCCCCATGAACTTGTAAGTATAGCACAATTATCAGGGGGGCATGCCACGAACATGCAAGCACTGCTAACAGATATCATCCTTGCGGACCCAAATGGCCATGACAAGTAAGGGGCCCTAGACCCTGATACTACGGTTGATGGACAAAATCCTGCATGACCTTAAGGACCCTAAACTATGGGAATTATGGTATATTCCTTATTATGGGTAATGCAGGATTTTGACCATCAACCGTATGAACCCCTATAGGGTATATGCCCCACACCTTAAGCCCTATACAAGAGCACTTAAAGAAACCCCGACAGGAACCCTTCTCGGGTTACTTCCTCCTTTAGGATTATGCAACATACAAACAGACCGCCGAGTTCAAGACTTGAAACCTGCCCCAACCCAGAGAGCCAAATACCCCTTAATTAAGGAATATACCTTAAATAATGGGATTCATATTATGATTTAAGCTATATTCCTTAGTTAAGGGGTATTGGGCTCTCTGGGAAGATGCCTCAACCATCCGCGGACTGTTGAAGTGATATTACAAGTAAACAGGGTAGTCACAATGAGAATATATTGCTGAACCTAAACCCTAAACCTAGAACCCATTCCGTAAACCCTAAACTCTAATCCCTAAACCCTAAACCCTAATCCCTTCCTTCTGGGTCTTATTAGCGAGTGGAACGCCTCCCGAGGGAGCCATCGCCCCAGGGCCCAGATCGATCTTGTCTTGAGCCAGAGTTTCGAGGTTTGGGGGTTTAGAGTTTGGGGTTTAAGGGTTCAGGCTTTAGGGTTTCGGGGTTTAGGGGCTTAGCAGTGCAGAATTTGGGGGGAGTTTAAGGCTAGGCTTGCGAAGCCATGTCCCGTTTGCCAAAGAGCCTCTGGCAGTCCCCAGAGAGCCAAATACCCCTTAATTAAGGAATATACCTTAAATAATAAGGGGATTCATATTATGATTTAAGCTATATTCCTTAATTAAGGGGTATTGGGCTCTCTGGGTCTGTGCGGACCAGTTCTAGGTTCCTGAGTGGCCCCTTAATAATAAGGGTACCCTTTTTCCTGCTATTGGCGTTGAGAAGGGAACCCAAAACTGAAAAAGGGCAAAAGGCTACTACTGAGGAAGGTCTCAGTAAACAAGTAATATGCTCTGCAAGAAGAGCTGACGTAGAGGCTTGAAGAAGTGGAACAGCTGCTTTGGGTATCTTACCCTATGGATATACAGAGACTGCAAAGGCATACGATTACTACCTATAGTCTCCATTGTAGTTCCTTTTTGGGGTGCCTTTTAGGACCCTTAATATAAAATTGGTTAAATCAAAAAAAGGAACTGCAATGGAGACTATAGGTAATGATTAGGGGAGTTTCCGAAATGATCCTACCATTCAGGGTACCTTTTTTTAGGGTCCCCCTATTTTCGGAAACTCCCAAATGGATACGATTACTAATGACTTACTCCGAGGCCTGTACTGCCTGCAAGGATGCTAGTCCAGTACCGAACCGAGAGCCTCCAAAACCGATTTAAAAAAAAGGAATATACCTTAAATCATATTAGAACCCAGAGGGTCCAAGTATCCAAATAGTCGGGTTTTAGGTTCCAAAACCCATACCCTGAGTGGTTTTTGGACCTTGAAACCCTACTATTTGGGTACTTGGACCCTTAGGGTAAGGTATATTCCTCAATTAAGGGGTTTTTGGAGGCTCTGGGAACAGCGACGAGGCAACCTCCTGCAGCTCAGATGCAGCTGTCGAGTCTTTTTGCTGAGCTAAGAATGCTGTTTCTGGGTCCACAAAATGCTAAGGGCTCCGCTGATTCTCTGATGCCCAATCGGACATCGAGCTATCAAAGGTTTCATAGGCGTGAAGCCCGCTTGCATGTGAACCGATGATATGTCTCACAGCAACCCTCACATTGCAAGGGCCACTGCGCAGTTTCGCGGCGGTGTGTCTACAAATCGTGGGTGTGTTGTGTACGGCGCAGACACAGGTGCCTGTCGAAGATGTTTCATTCTTAGATGCGAGAGTCTGGAATCGCCTTCCCTCCGTTCACACCTTTCCCGCCCTACACTTCTGCTGAGAGCTGCGCTCTCCAGCAACGTTTCTGTACAATCACGCATCAGGGTTTCGAGGAACCATCAGCTGTTGGCACGAGAATGTAAGACTTCTAGGACGGGGTCTCTGAGGTTCCTCACGGCCACAGAAGGTGATGTGCTGCTTCCGAGCAGTCAGACATCAACGTGCCAGGTGGTGGGAGGTGTGCGCGCATCTGTGATGTCAACTGCCAGAGCAGCCTTTGATGCCGGAGGTACGAAGTGCGGCGGCTTCGGAAGGTGGTGCTTGAACACCGTCCACGCATGGCAGCACCGAAGTGGTACTCTTCAAGTCTTGACACCTCGATCCTCAGCAGGATCATATGGAATTGCGTGGCCGGCCTAGCGTGCATGAATTAGCCGAGTGCGCACACTGGGAAAGGGGAGCCAACTACATCGATACTGACTGCGAACCCTAAGCCCTAAACCTTGAACCTGCACAACAAGCGCCTTACTGGCAAAGATGCCCCCCTGTTGGGCCGCCATCGCCTCCTTCTACTCTGTAGTAATATGCCACATAATATCTACGCGCTACCTACATCTGCATACCTTAACACACACACTCTCTCTCTCTCTCTTTCTCTCTCTGGCGGGGTTGTAAGGTGCGTCCTTAAAGCCGAGCGAGTGGCGCATTGCACGCCCCAGCCTTTGGAGCCTTAACACACACACACAAACACATTCGATCCATAAATATATATATATATATATATATGTATAAACGTATATGTATGTGTATGTATAGATATATACACATAAGTAAAAAATAAATAAATAAATATATATATATATATGCACACATACATACATACATACTTTTCATACTCTTATATATATCTTATGTAACCACAATATACATACTACATTACACGATACATGCTTTAATATACTACACGATACTATACCACAGAATCCTATGCTGTGCTATGCTAAACTTTACTGTACTATACTATAATACTCTATAACATACTTTACATACTACATGCACTATACATACAACCTCTCTGTCTGTCTATCTACATATCTATGTATTTATAGATGTGTATCTACATATATATATATATACACATACCCTATACATACCAAAGATAATGTACATACATACTTCCATACATACATGCATACATACATGCATACACTTACACACTACACAATACACACTTTCCGCAGTTTTCCATGTATATATATATATACATATACATATATATATACATATATGTATATATACATACACCATCTATATCGTCTGTGGCATTTGCCAGGTAAACTCAGGGCAGTCACAGTACTCTTTAGGTTCAAAACATCTATATGCTCAAATAGGACCCCACTCTCGGGGTACCGTGAACCTTAATTAGGGTTTCATAGAGCTTAGGTTCTTTTCGGGTTCTGGGGACAATCAAGAGAGTGTGTCTTTTTTCTCATGCGCACTCGGTGTTGGCCGCACGGTGAACGCACTTCTCACCTACATTTTCCGAGGTGTCACAAGTTCCTACAAAGGTTCTGTTACGGGCTCCTTAATTACTGTTGTTACCTTTATTGTTGTTATCATTGTTAATACTAACAGGGTTCTTATAAGTGCTCCGTGTGCAAGGTCGGGTGGATCTCGTTTCTGACTTTTAAGACCTCTGCATCACAGCGACACCCCCTGACGAAATGGGCACATGGAAGCTGCCTGCAAGAGGGAACGTTCAGCAGAGGGCTTTCAACCACCCAAGCGGGGAAGGGCTCAGAAGCTTAGGATTTAGGGTTTAGGGCTTAGAAGATTCAACCAAACAGAGAAATCTGCCTTTGGAAGCTTTTTCAAGATCTTGGTGCCAGAAAATGTCCAAAACGTGCCGGCTTCGAAGCGTTTTGCACGTAGCTGCCAGGAGTGCAGTTGCACCAAGGCTCTCTGCCCTGAAACATTTTAGAGCTTTGCCTTTCCCCAAGTGGGTGGTTGTCTGTCTGGTGCAGCTCGGTGCTGCCCAGTGGTCTGCAGAGTGGCTGAGCCACCACTGGAACCAAATGCCATCCGTCTATACCCTAAACCCGAAAACCCTACACCTGCCCGAAAACCCTAAAACCCTAGGGGCATCACCAAGAGCATGCCGACAGCTGCATCGTGTGCGCGGCGCAGGCTGCTCTCTGCACGGGCTGGACCAGCAGAAGTGAAGGCTTTGTCGAGAGGAGAGCAGTCCCGAAGTCTATCTACAGGTACAAAGGTTTCTGTAAGGGCACTGCAGAGGGATGCAAGACTGTCAAGGTTTCGATTCTAGGTGGTATAAGGATCGTGGAGTATCGGGATCTGTCGCAAGGGTCACAGACTCCACAAGGGTTCTGCTGGTTCGCCCTCACTCGTCGGGCTCTTCTGGGTCGGGCCAAGATTCCCGCAAGACCTTGTGCTTCATCGCCTGAAGGTGGCGACTATCTTGTGCAGGGTTTAGGCTTAGGCTGCTTCGTCGCCTGAAAACAGAGACTATCTTCTAATCGGGTTTAGGGTTGAGGATGCTTCATCGCCTGAAAAATATTGAGACAATCTTCAATGGAGTCGATGGCTGGGTGAATGACCAAATCATTGATACTGCTTTTCTGTGGGTTCCAGCAGCTTGCTCGATTGGAGCATGGCCCTGTGCCAATTAAAAGGGACTTGCTGCTCTGGTTGTAGTACGAAGGATTTCTTTGCCCCCCCCGCGTCTGGTGGGGGTGGGGGGGTCCTCACAGTATGCTTTAACTTATATTATAATCACAATACTACCACACAACAAGTATTATGTTATACTATATAATACTACAATAACATATCCATATGCCGGCCGATCGGGAGCCTAATGCGTGCCTGATTTCCCTGAGTCCATCATACCTTGACTAGGTGGGGCTTTTAGGGCTTTTGAAAAATATTAGTAAATAAGATCCTCTTAAGCCCAATAAGGGAAAATATAAAATGTCCCAAAGCCCTACCTAGTTGAGGAATCCCTCAAACAAGGCAGTGTGCTGGACCTCCACCACGAAACTCCGAGCCATCTCTTCGGCGTCGGGTACATCGAGCCTGGACGCAAGGTCAACCCTAAACCCTAAACCGTGTAACATGGACCGTTATGTCGGACATGCCATGGTCTCGGATGCGGCCCGAGCAAGAATGTGCAAATCCAGGCTGAGCGCGATGCAAGATGTCCGGCATGTTCCTGTACATGTCGTCCTTGAACGCCCAGCAATGGAGAGGCCACTTCATGCAAAACCGTATTGAAGATTGCTGCTACTGTCTGGACAAAAATTCCGACACAGTAAACTATACCGTAAAAGAAAGGCGCACGGTATGACTAAGCCGAGGATGAGATAGGGATCCACGGCAGTACTATGCAGAATGTAAACACGTCTCACAATACGAAATGCATTACCCTAGGGCTCTAAGGACTCATATATTAGGGCTTTTGGGCCCAAAGACCCTACTATATAAGGCTTTTGGGCTATTTTGATCCCCAGGGTGTTCCTGAACCCGAAACAGTACCGGCGCGGGTTCCGACAGTACGAAATGACTTTTGTTTCAGTTTAATAGTCCTGGTGGCCCAGTACTACTCTGTAGTACCGTCAAGCATTGTGTGGTTCAGCAAAATACGATGCGAAGCACTGGCCACTCAAACATCTCAGAACTTGGCTAACATGCAACATTGAAGTATAGTGTCGCACAGTAATAGCATAAAGCAGCACTGCACAACGCAGGCATCACATGCCAATGTGAAGCGCTGCGCAAGCCAAGGGCCCACAACATCAGCATGTGTAGCGAGTCTGTGTTGATCATGCTTACAATACACACTAACTCAGTATTGACGAAGAAGGCATGACGAAACACCGAACGTTAGAGCACTTGGCATATGACACAGTCGAGATACTATAAATATGATCTTTAGTTCAGGACAAACCATGAGGTACGATTGATGTCGGAATAGCTCCCTATTCCAATGATGGAGGCCCTTACGTCAGTACGGAGCACCACATCCTTCTTGGTGATTTGCAATGGCCACACACCCAAGGGCCGGGCGAATCCGTTCTCGATGTCTTTGGTCTCTAACTCCTTGTCTCACAGGGCCGAGGGTTGCTGTCTCACAGGGTTTAGAGTTTCACGGGGTTTCGGGTTTAGGGTTTTTCTTTACAGGGTTTACGGTTTAGGGAACTCACTTCTGACCTGCATGCGTTTCCAAGTGCTACAGTACGCAAAGGGTGGCACGGAACTGTCAAACAACATCAGAACGTTGCCCAGGTCTCCTCGTTCCGAGCGATCTGGGAGTTTCCGAAAATAGGGGACCGTAATATTATAACCTAAATAGTAGGGTCCTTATTATAAGGACCCCAAAAGAAGGTACTTCTAGATTTCGTAAACTCTAAACCCTTATAGAGCCCTTTAAAGGAACCCTGATAGTACCTTTATAGTAACCCTTTAAAGGAACCCTAAGGGACCCGGTCCCCAGACCCCTTTAAGCCCTAAATGCCCTCGTTCCGAGCGATGCAGACCTTGAACCCTTAAACCCTGAACCCGAAACTCCGAGCGATAAAGACCCCAAACCCTCTAAACCATAAGCCCTAAACCTAAACCCGCCTAAACCCTAAACCGGTCCTCGTTCCGAGCGATATAGACGAGCAGAGTCAATGCCATCTCGCATTCGCTGCCCGAACGCTCCATGGCAAAGACCATGATCTGGCGGCTGTCTGATTCTTAGCAGGGAATAGGGGTTTTTAGGGCTTAGGGCTCCTATAAGGGTCTAAACCCTAAGCCCTAAACCCTTTAAGGGATCTTTAGGGGGTTTAGGGTTTTAGGGTTCCCTACTAAGAACCAGACTGGCGAAGGCTAGCAGGGTTTAGGGCTCCTTTAAGGGATCTAGACGGGCACTATTTAGGGCTTTAGGGTTTAGGGGTTGTGGTTAGGGGTTTAGGGTTTAGGGTTTAGGCTTCGGGGTGTAGGAGTTTGGGTTTTAGGGGTTTAGGCCGGAAGACAAAACCCGAACTGATGGACCTCTAGGTGATGCCCGAGAGACCCGCTGTTTCGGCAGGGCGCTATCTGGGAGTTTCCAATAATAGGGGATCCTAATATGGTACCTAAGTAGGATCCTTATTGTAAGGACCCCAAAATAAGGTACCCCTAATTTTCGGAAACTCCCATCTCTAGGCTATGTTTCAAATCTTCGCCAAAGCGCAGTGCCTGTCCGGACAGAAGCTGACACCCGAGCTCTGCTCCTACTATTTGGTTGGATACCAGGACCCTCTTTGTACCCTCAAATAGCGGTATATGGTCCCAAATAAGAGGCACTGAGGGTCCAATAGAGGGTAGATGGAGGGTCGAGGTAAGGGCATCCAAAAAAAGGGGCAAAAGGGTACTACCGGGAACCTAGACCTTGAAACGACACTGGCACGGCCTTGCGCACCAGCTCAGCACTTTGCGCCGGAGTCTCGGCCACATGGGGCTTCGCTGTGCTGCAGGGCAGTAAAGCAATATCAGGGCCTCAAGAATTCGAGCCGGGCCTTGGGGGCAGATGACAGAATGCTCTTTCAATAATCGGAATCCTAAGGTACCCAGAGAGCCCAATACCCCTTAATTAAGGGAATATACCTCAAATAATAAGGGGATTTATACTATGATTTAAGCTATATTCCTTAATTAAGGGGTATTGGGCTCTCCGGGTAGTAGTCTAATAGCAGCAGTACCTGTTTAGGCCCCTACATAAAGTATCGGGAAAATGGCCCAAGCTGCCTTCGCATTCGGCCGACCTCCTCTGTCATGTCCGTCGAAGACAACCCAGGAATATGAACACCCAGAACAGCAGAAACAGTCCCAGCCTGTCGAGTCTGCAAGGCGACTTGGATATAAGTAGTTAAAAGTAGTGTTACCGTATTTATAACCCTAGTTACTAAGTTCCACGATCCTCCAAGTAGACCCTAAACCCTAAACCCCTATAGATCCCTTATAGATCCCTTTAAGGAACCCCTTAAAAAAACCCTATGTATTTTCCTTCGTGTCCTCCACTCGTCACTTACGCAAGATGGAAGATACAACGCCTCTAGCTCCGGCGACTGGCCCTGCTGATCCACAAGCAGGGTCTAGGGTTTAGCAGAGCCAGGGCAGTTGGGGTTCAGGGTTTCGGGTTTCGGGTTCAGGGCCTATAAACCCTAAACCCGAAACCCTAAACCTTAAACCCTTATAAACCCTAAACCTTAAACCCTAAACCCTAAGCCTTAAACCCTAAACCCCTCCCCTTCCAAAGCGTCACAGCAACAGGCTCCTTGGAAACTCCGAGCCCGGTACCAAAGGCGTGATCTCTCTGATGCACCGGCCGAACTGTCACAGGATGGGGCGCCACAGAACACACATACAATCACATATACTATGTTATAATGTACTATATCATGTTAATATTGTAAAATCTTGTCATACACTATATGATATTAACCTGTTATACTATATTGTACTATGTCATGTTTTTTTTTATCATATTAGTATTAGACTTTTATCAGCTTCCGGAAGTCTCCAGCTTCGTTCTTCCCAGAGAGCCCAATACCCCTTAATTAAGGAATATTGCTTAAACCATGATATGAAGCGCCCCCATAATTGAAGGTATGCTCCTTACTTACCTTACAGAACCCTTGTAGATGCCTTTGAGGGGCCCTAGAACGGTATACAGTAGAAGCCAAAAAGTTGGAAACCCCAGTGCTCTCAGGGGTTCAGGGTTTAGGGTTTAGGGTTTAGGGTTTATAGTAGAAGCCAGAAAGTTGGAACATCATTGGCCTCAATCCTTAAGAGTAATGTATAGGGAATCCCAGCACTANGGTTTAGGGTTTATAGTAGAAGCCAGAAAGTTGGAACATCATTGGCCTCAATCCTTAAGAGTAATGTATAGGGAATCCCAGCACTATTTGGCCTTAATCCGGTTTCCAACTTTATGGGGGTTTACTGTAGTTCCCTAATGATGGGGTATCGCTCTCTCAGGCTCGAGCTCCTCTCTACCTGCCCGAGGAGCCTCGGCCGTGTCTCCAGAGTTGAAGTATTCCAGGATCATCGCCTTGATCTCATTCCTGAGACGCTTTGGTGGTTTAGGGCTTAGGGCTTAGGGGTTTAGGGGTTTAGGGTTCATATCATCGCTTTGATCTCATTCCTCGGGCTGTTTATTGGTGTAGGGTCTAGGTCCTAGGTTTTTGTATTTTGAGCGGCTTTTCCGTCCGCGCGAAGTCTCAAGCATCTGAGTCCAGGGTTTTGGGGTTTAGGGTGTAAGGTTTAGGATCTAGGGTTTAGGGGCTTAGGGTTCATGAAAGAATGGGAGCCGATCTGGGCGACGGCGAAGCCGCAAAGATCTGCACAACATGAAGCTCGGAGGCAGGCTTGAAGGCCGCCGTACTCAAGTGCTTCTTGCTATACCTGCGAAGCTGCTACTTGTTCTTGCGCAACTGCAAGCCCAGGCATCGAAGATCACTTTGAGCGGGGAAGTTGTATCGTGCCGTTTGCTAAAGGACGCACTGAGCCACTGAGACTGTCTGGTCCTGTTTCTGTTATTACTGAAAAGAGATGAGTTGTGTGAGCTATTGGGTGCCATGCTCGAGTCTCTGGTCTCAGACTGTGCCTTCCACTGCTAAGCCGTTTCGAAGCCTTGTAGAACCGTCATAAGAACCCTTATATAACCCCTGAAGGAACCCTACAGTACCCTCAAAGTATACTCTTGTAGGAACCCGTAAAGGAACCCTAGTACCCTGAAAGTGTACTCTTATAGGAACCCTTGCAGAAACTCTATAGTACCAAGAGGGTCCATATACACTACTACTATGGAATTGGATCCCAAAAGCCATAGTGGGGATGGTCTTTTGGGACCTTATTCCATAATGGTAGTATATATGGACCCTCTGGGGTACCCTGAAAGTATACCCCCTCAACGTGACTGCCAAGCGTGCCAGACCCCTGGGGGCACTCGGGAGTCTTGCGCTGGACGGCCTTGGTAAGGCTATGGATCTCACCCTATATTCAGGGCTTAGGGTTTAGGGGTTTAGGGTTTAGGGGTTTAGGGGTTTAGGGGTTTAGGGTTGAGGGTTCACGGTTTAGGGTTTAGGGTTTAGGGTACGGGAGCAGCAGCTCAGGGCCTTTGGGGCCTTAGGGTTTCGGGGCCTTTAGGGTTTAGGGCCTTCAGGGTTAGCAGCGTGAGACTCTCTAGTCAAGAAAGACACCTCTAGCGGACACAGAAGCTCTGTCATGTACTCTATCTGAAGATGCTTTGCTGAAGAATATGAGAATCTGGGAGCGCTGGCCTCGAGCGAATGAACTTCGGGAGTGCCCCTATTCGTCTCCAAAGGAGTCCCTGTTTCTGGATACTACAGTGGAGACTAAATTTATATGCAACCCCTGAGCCCTAAATCCTAAAACCTTATAGAAATAACCCGTAAACCCTAAACCCTTATAGAACCCTTTAACCCCAAACCCTCATAGAACCCTCAAGCGCTGAACCCTGACAGAACCCTTAAACCCAAAATCTTGATAGAAGCCGCAAGCCCTAAACCCTGAATGTAAGGGCCAAAATAATTGAATAGGGTTTGGGGCCTTTATACTATAATTACAATAAGGAACCCCTAAAATAGTATTGGTAATTAAGGCCCCTATAGTACAACCCTCACCCAAAATATGGAACCCAGTATCCCTTAAGGGAACCCTAGGAACCCTATTTAGGCCCTAAACCCTTATTATAGAATCCGTAAGCCCTAGACCTACTTGTCGGGTATCATGGGGAACCAAAGGTTAACCTTTTTAATTCTATAAGGATTATATAGGGAATATACTACGCCAAAAGGTTCAAGGTTACCTAGTAGTAGAGTATCATAGAAGCCGTAAGCCCTAATCATTAAGGCCCCTTATAGTACCCTTATAGATCCCTTATAAGAATCCTTATAGACCCCTTTTAAGGGAACTATAGTACCCTTATGGATCCCTTATAAGAATCCTTATAGACCCCCTTTAAGGGAACTATAGTACCCTTATGGATCCCTTATGTATAAGAATCCTTATAGAACCTTTTAAGGGAACTCTAGTAAGGGCCCTAAACCCTAAGGTACCCCGCGAGTCAGCTGAGCTGCATCAAGGACCTTCAGTCCGGCGGTGTCTCCAAGTCGCAAGAGGCCTCAGAAAGGCTCGGTTTAGGGGTTCCTTTGAGGGATCTATAAGGGATCTATAACGGTTAAGGGATCTATAAGGGTAGATTTTAGGGTAAGGGCTCAGGGTTTAGGGTTTTTTGGTGGTTTTTTTTTAAGGTGCAGCGGCCTTTTCTGTGCGCAGCATCGGCTGGTTTAGGGCTTAGGGTTTAGCGTTTTTGGTGGTTTAGGGCTTAGGGTTCAGTTTAGTAGAGTAAACTTAGTAGGGTTAGGCCTTACAGGGCTTGGGATTAGGATGCTCCGTTGAGCTCTGGGGTTTAGGGTTTAGGGTTTTTTTGGGATTACACTGTGGTTTAGGGTTTAAGAGACTTCACATGTAGACTTGGGGCGACATGTCTCGGCTCAGGCCAGTGCGACAGCGTCGCAAGAAGGGTACGCTCACCAGCTCATCCACCAGGAGCCTCTGAGCCAGGCCCACGCAAAAAAAGAGGCACCTATTTTTTGTGTGAAATCTATTAATGTTATTCTCGTTCTTACTAGTACTAGCATTATTAGCACTAATTCTCCCAAACCCTACACCCTCACCACAAGATACTAAGCTAACTGACCAGACCAGTCCGCAAACCCTATAAGCCCCCAAGCAACTGAAAGAGGACCCTCCAACCCCAGAAGCCCTAAAGCAGCCCCCGGCACTACCTCATAATTTTTTGTAAGCCCTAAAGCGAATCACAGGAGCACCCCTGACACCCCGATTATTAATACTAGGTAAGAAGGATTCTGAGTATCGACAGCACCATGGACTGTTAGTATTGGCATTATTCGACTTGTTGGCACCTGATGATGACTTCCGTCAGCATTTCGATGCATCTCGGGTAGTCCAAACTCAGGTCGTCCACTTGACCTCAACGCCAGCAGGAACCCTTCAGGAAGCCTTTTAATCTCTAAAATATAAGGGTGAGCCCTTCTTAAAGGAATCCTTAAAGGGGGGTTGTGCCTGTTAAGGCCCTTTTGTCATATTCCCAGAGAGCCCATGCGATACTCCTTCATTAAGGAATTTTGCCTCAAATTATACAGCGCTCCATATTATGGTTAAAGCTATATTCCTTAAAATAGAGGTATTGGACTCTCTGGGTTATACTTGGAGGATCATGGGACTTAGTAACTAGGATTATACATAAGGTAACTATAGTTATTTTTTGCTTATATCCCCAATTAAAGTGCTTATAACCTTACTTACTAAGTCCCATGATCCTTCAAGTAGGACCGGATGCATCCAGAGTAGGCTGTGGAACCGAGGAAGCTTCGCTTCTAAAGTTTCTGAGGTTTCTATACCTGGGTAGTTGTCAAAATTATGGTCCCTTTTGGGTACCCTAAATATTAGGTGCAGTATTATAACAGGGAACAAAAAAGGGACCATAATTTTGACAACCACCCACCTAGGTTTCGGTTGCTTTTAAAGGCTCTTATCCGTCTGCACGTGGGTACGACCTACGGAAGCCTACTTGAGGGGTTTAGGGCTTAAGGTTTCTGAGGCTGGAGATCCAAAAAACCCACGTTTTTTTTGGCGGGGGGTTAGACCCAATAATTCAGAGGTCATAACCTGCTATTCTGCAGGGTTTGGGGATACAGGTAAGGGTTTTGGGGTCTTGCTTACTATAGGGTTGCTTCTAGTGATGCATACAGGGTCTTAGAAGGATTTCTAGCTATGTATCTACCTCTCTACCTATCTGTATCTGCATCTATCTCTGTATGTCTAATACTATATTTGTATAGTATACCTATATCATCATCTACATCTAGATATCTTTGTCCATATCTGTCTCTCGCTATATATACACACATATATTTCTACATACATACATACATACATACGTACTGGTTTTATGGGGGCTTGCGGTCCAGCCCTAATGTCAAGCCATCGCCTGCCTGCACTGAGGCATTCCGAGGTGTGGACTCAGCATTCGTGTGGTCCCCCACCTCAGCTGGGCTTCAGAGATCAAATTCCAGACTGTCGACCTCGGTTCAAGGGGAAAGGTCACCATACGGCTTAGGGGTTTTGGGGTTGAGGGCGTGCAGACGTGCAGCAGCCCGTGCAAAATGATCTCTTCCCTGCACGGCTCCACGCTGCCAGCCGACGACATCTCTGTCAACTCAGGGCAAGGTCTAAGATCAGCGCTGGATGTCGTCCTGCCCGATGGATCTAGGGTTTAGGGTTTAAGGGTTTAAGGGTTTAAGAGTTTAGGGCTAAGCAAACAAGCAACACAACAACATCTCTCTGTACCGAAGTGGCTGCGAGAGCTGCCACCGATTCTACACGGGGCAGGGTGAGCGCTGTATCTGTAGTAAGGAGACAAACCCCAGAGCTGTGCAAGAAGACCTCAAGGCCGTAAGCTTCTTAGCGCCACTCCTTCGAGAGAACCCCGTCTGTGCAGAGCCAGTTGAGAAGCTGCAAGACCGCCTGGCATGGGCCGTGGAAGGACACTGCTTTGCGTCACTATAAGTCTTACTAGAGGCGTTCCTTTAAAGACTCCTGAAAGGCCTACTGCAAGGGTTACTATAAGCGTTCATTATAGGCTGTTGGAAACATCGAAGTCGGCTCGTGGCTGAGCATCGAGGTCAGCGGCAAGGAATTGCAAAGACCGCTTCAAGCAAAAAAGCCCGCACTAGTATTTTCTTCTCATGATTACTATTGTTCTGTTACTTTAATATTGACATTAAATGTGCTCTGCAAACCGATACATACTGCTGGACAGCGGCCTCCCTTCCAGCACTCTCACTCGTCTGCGAGAAGGACATGGTAATTGCCTCCCGGTGAATAGGGCGTGCCTTTAGGACGGTGTGGGTCGGCTTGCAGGGCTCTTCGTTTTAAGGTTTTGGGGTTTAGGGTCAAGGTTTCGGCCTTGACACCAGTGTGATCTTGAGACGATGCTCAAACAGACTCAAGCTAAAGCTGCCGCCTTGACATGAAAACATGAATCCCGATCCCGATCTTAACACAGCATCCGACTTGGCCCTAGAGCATTGCCAGAACACGAGAAGAATAAGAATACTATTCAAAATTTACTTGATAGTAGGAATACTAATTGACAATAGTAGCAATGATGCAAGGACCAGCTCCAGTCGAAGGCTCTTTTGAGCCACTTTGGCGTTGGCGCAGGCCGTCACGAGCTTCTAGTGACTAGTGGATCCGAATATTTTCGAGATCGGCGGTCGGGGAAGCAAACAAAAAAGCTGTCCGGTCACCCGGCTAGATACGTAGCCTGATCCTTTCTGTCGCAGTTTCTGCTGTCAGTCGTTGTAGTGTGCAGGTGCACGACGGTGGACGGAGACGGACTCGAAAGCATCAACAGGACTCGCTCGAGTTTCCTGCAGTCCTCGCTCTCTTCGTGAGGAATGGCGGCGTGAATGCAACACAAAGCGTCCGCAGGGATCTGTCTCTGTAACAGCTCGACCAGTGAACCGCCTTGGATGTAAAGAACCCAAAGATCCCAAACGATCCGAGACCCAGAGAGCCCAACACCCCTTAATTAAGGAATATACCTCAAATTATAAGGGGGTTCATATTATGATTTAAGCTATATTCCTTAATTAAGGGGTATTGGGCTCTCCGGGTACGTGACCCGAGAAGAGTCCCCGGGAGAGGTCCCTGCCTTCTTGACGAACTCGTGGTGGTAAGGAGCCATGGACAGCTCTTTGAGAACGGTTCCCACCTTCAATGGCAAAAAGCGTTTCGAAGTGTCCCTCGAGCAACTGACTCATGTACACAGCTGCCGGGAACCGATATTAGAATCCATCGAGACATGACGATTTGTTATACTCGTAAATCCCATGCAAAAACTGCTGCCCACTGTTAGAACTCGCTCTACATGGCATCTACGTGAACGCAAATGTCTGCCGACTCACAAGCACCTCTTCTGCGTTCATGGTCACGAAGTATTCCTGCGCGGCACTGGGCAAAACGAAACAGTGGAGGCATGCCTGCTTCCTGTATCATTGCACACCTAGATGCACCTCGCTGGTTGAGACATGTTTGACGAAGCGTGGTCTCTACAGTTCCTACTGTACGGCCCATGTGGCCATGACCACATTTCATGTCTGTGGCAATCACATTCAGTGACACAGAGCTGAGGGCTTAGAGGGCACCGGTCCTCAATGCACCGCCCAGCTGCGTGTTTGAAGGCTTTCAGCTCCTCCCGTGGAGCAAGCAGTCCAGGAGGAGGCTTTGCATCCTAACCCTTTGCACCCGCTTTGGCCGTGGGTAGAGTGCCTGCACAGTCTTCTCCAGCATCTCATGGAACTCTGGTGAGACCGGAACCTGCACTGCACCGGGGGGGGGGGGGGGGNGGGGGGGGGGGGGGTTAGTGTGTGCGGTGAATGTTTGTACATTAAAAACAGGATATTATAATAAAGGAACAGACGGTATTAAATAGCACATTATAAAACCTAAAACAAACAATATACAGTACATAATATAGAATAAGTAATACATGATGCATGGTCCACAATATTGTATAATATCGAATAGATAACACATGATATATCATGCATAACATATAAAAATACAGAAAACATAATTCATATGCTATAATTCATAACATATATATATAAGTATATAAGGGAGCCAGGAAGCAAGCTCCCGGCATTTTTGGATTCTCTTGAGGTCGGCGAGTTGGTGCCGTCTTCGGAAGGGCACTTCTGCTGCATTTGGGGTTCAATCCCGGAGGGCCTTTAGCTGACTGTGACCTCTCGCTCGGTTTAGGGTCTAGCTCTGTTGCCGGGAGCTACTACGTACATGATCTATGGAAACGGAGCATGCGCGAAGCATTCTGGAGCCAAGTCATGCAACATCATAGGGACCCTCAGGGGGAGTAGGGCCTTAGTAGCCCGAATACACCCCGCCTGAGGGTCCCTATGACAACAGCAGCCTGAACTTCACTCTTTCTCCTACGCGTGGTCGTGCAGCTCCCATCGGCCACAAGGTTGAGACGCAAACGGGTGAGTAAAATGTCTGTAGACCCTAAACAGTAGGACGAGCTGATAATAGTAATAGGAATAGTAATTGTAATAGTAATAGCAATAATCATAGGTATAGTAATCGCAAGGATCGAAAGGGGTGCCTTCCTGCAGCCTTTGCATCTCTGCCAAGTCGGCCCAGATATTCCTAGAGTCTCCATTGTAGTTCCTTTTTTTGGTTAACCAGTTTTATGGCTAGGATCCTATAATAGAGATTTTGGTTAACCAAAAAAAGGAACTACAATGGAGACTCTAGGTTGCATCCAACGGGATTTCCCGTTGCCTCACCGCTCGGAATGAAGGCTGCGATGTGAGCACAGGAACCTTGTAGTACGGGTGATGGACAAAATCCTGCATTACCCATTATAAGGAATATACCATAATTCCCATAGTTTAGGGTCCTTAGGGTCATGCAGGATTTTGTCCATCAGCCGTAGTACCCCTATAGTCACCCTGATACTAAATCCCAAGAGGTCAGACCTGAGTTGCTGGAACTCGTAGTCACCTTTCGCCGAACTCAACCGTGCGGTGCCTTTTCTCTACCCCGGTGGGCACCTCAGGGCAAGCCTTGATCAATTTTGCAACCCTAAACCCTAAACACTCAAACCCTATGCCCTAAATCGCAGCAGATCTTACATCGTGGCACGAAGAAGCCTGAAGCCACTCATCCAGAGATGGGCGACAGCCAGGACATGCTTCATACGTTACGATGCACCATTGGTTCCGTGGTTCATGCCTCAGCCACCGAATTAGCTTGCACCGAATTGCTCTGTTGCGGTGCAGGTTTCTTTGAGGATCTGAGATGATATGAACGTGTGTATGACACAGCCGACCGCACCGAACAGTATCCTACCCAAAGGCTCCATGTACCTTTATAGTAGATACTTAAGCCTTAAAGGGGTCCCTGTATAGGTACTCTAAGGCCTAAGTATATACTATATGGGTACATGGAGCCTCAGGGCTAAACAAGTGTTGGGCCTCTCCTACATGACTCGCCTCAGCGGCATTCTGCACTGAAGTCGGAATACAAGGGCATCAAACTCAACGGCTGCTTCACACCATAGCCCTCAACCCTAAACCCCTACAGAATCCCGAAACACTGGAGTCACCAAAGCCTTCCAATGTAGAACAAGCAAAAGCCATGTGGAGCAAGAGAAAAAGCAAACCCCTACATAATCCCTAAACCCTAAACTCCACACCAATAGTTGACCCTCAACCCTAAACCCCTACATAATCCCGAAACACTAAAACCCTGAACCCCTAAACTCCTAAACCCCCAAACCCCTAAACCAAAAAGCACCGTATTATAGATCCCTTAAAGGAACCCTTAAAGGAACCCTAAACCCAGTGAATCTACTTCCACCAGCTTAGTCTAAACCCCTGAACTCCTAAACCACTAAACCCCTAAACTCCCAAAACCCCGAAATCCCTAAACCCCTAAACCCTAAACCCCTAAACAAAAAGAACCTTATAGATCCCTTAAAGGAACCCTTATAGATCCCTTAAAGGAACCCTTATAGATCCCTTAAAGGAACCCTAAACCCAGCGAATCTACTTCCACCAGCTCAGCCCTAAACCCCAAACCCCTAAACTCCTAAACCCCTAAACTCCTAAACTCCTAAACTCCTAAACCCCTAAACTCCTAAACTCCTAAACCCCTCAACCCCAAACCCCTAAACCCCTAAACCCTAAACCCCTAAACCCCTAAACCCCTAAACCCCAAACCCCTAAACCCCTTAACCAAAAAGCACCTTATAGATCCCTTAAAGGAACTCTTATGGATCCCTTAAAGGAACCCTTATAGATCCCTTTATTAAAGGAACCCTAAACCCAGTGAATCTACTTCCACCAGCTCAGCCCTAAACCCCAAACCCCTAAACTCCTAAACTCCTAAACCCCTTAACTCCTAAACTCCTAAAGCCCTAAACTCCTAAACTCCTAAGCCCCTAAACCCCAAACCCCTAAACCAAAAAGCAGCCTACTTCCACCAGCTTAGCCCTTCTGCCATGGCCAGTGGCATCCCACCTGCCTGCCACCCGCACGGCCTTGGATAGAAGGGATTGGGATCTTTAGGGTTTAGGGGTTTAGGGTTTACATAGGATCTTAAAAAACAAGAGGATTTTACAGGGTCTTTAAAAAAAAGCGGATTGTGGCATCTTCAGTCCTTTGGGGATTGTGGCATCTTTAGTCTTTGGGGATTCGGATCTTACCCTAAACCCTAAACCCTAAACCTTTAGTTCTTTGGAAAAAGGGATTAGGATTCGGATCTTTAGTTCTTTGGATTCGGATCTTTAGTCTTTGGAAAAGGATTAGGGTCTTGGTCTTGTTTTGTTTGAGGGCCTTTTTGGGTCTAGGGTTTAGGGGTTGGGATCTTGAGTCTTCGGGGATTTGGGGTGGATTTGGGGTAGGACACGACCACCCTGACTTGAACCAACATCGGGTTTTGAGACTTTCAAGGAGGCCGTATCAAGCGCACATGCTGCTCGAAAGACGCAGAGGGACCTGGCCTGCTCAAAAAGAGGAAAGAAGGCAATGAACACAGACTTGTCTAGAAGCCTAGGCGATGTAACGCGCTCTGCACTTCATGGCGACAAGATGTCCCAGGAGCAGCAACTTTCCGTGGAAGTGCCCGTCTGTGAAAGCTCCTTGCTGGTAGCACCTCAACTATCCCAGGACGCTGGCATTCTAGGATTCACTAGGTTGCATGGGCCTCACTGCACGATGCACCAGGCCACTACACTCTTGCGACTTCTGCAAAATTTGCAAAAACCCGCTGCATGGCACCTCGGCGTGTCCGCCAAGTAAAGGTCTTCAGGTCGAGTGCGCAGCAGTGCCAGGCAGTCCTTTGGAAAGTGCATGCTGAGACTGGCCTGGGTGGCTGCTCGTCTAAATCATGAACTTAATTCATGATGAGCTATCGTACTGTCGGTTCTGAGACTTCTGATACAGTGCAGCACTCACCTGCATCAGTGCATCAGCATAACTGCGCATCCCCTGTGACTGCGGGCTTGATCTGGCCAGCATTGGCACGCCAGCCAGCCCAGGAAGACTTGCCAAGCTTCGCATAACTAGTCCCAGTGAAGAAGCCAGTGGCAACAGCTGAAGGTATTAACAGTTCAAGCATTCACGCATTGCTCGGAACAGGCCGGTATGCAGACATCTGGACCAACGGCTCACATCATCAGGTGCAGTGCTGGCCCGTGCCAACATCAGACCAAACACTTCTTCTGCTTCTGTACAAGCTCGTAGGAAGAATGCTACAGTTATAGTAGAAGCCAGAAAGTTGGAACATGACTATCCTCATGCCCTTAAGGTAGAGTATAGGGGATCCTAGCACCAATCCTCCTAAAGCCATATTCCAACTTTCTGGGCTTCACTGTAGGTCCGTGTAAGATCAAGACTGGGCCTCACAGGATGCATCTTCCGAGTTCTGAATCATACGGTTGATGGACAAAATCCTGCATTACCCATTATAAGGAATATACCATAATTCCCATAGTTTAGGGTCCTTAGGGTCATGCAGGATTTTGTCCATCAGCCGTAGTTGCCTATACCCGGAACGAAACCTGTCAGCTTTTGTAGGGGCCTCAATTATTAGAATAGAGTTATTAAGTTATAGCGCAGTATAGTATACAGTATACCCCCCAAACCCTATTCCAATTAATAAGGCCCCTACAGTGTTTCATGGATCTCTTGCTGTCAAGCTTCCGGCACCGCCTCTGCCTGTTCCCAGGGAAAGTTCGCCTGTTCAGATCAGGAGCAAATATCCCAGAGACTCCAAAACCCCCTAAGGTAAGGAATATATCTTGAATCATAATAGGATCCCTAATAGGATTTAAGGCGTATTCCTTAATTAAGTAAAGGGTTTTGGAGGCTCTGGGTACCTCCAAACCTTCAGCCTCTTGCCGGGACGCCTCAGGGATGGTCCTGTAGAGGTCCATCATGGCACTCAGGGTTTAGGGTTTAGGGTTTGTGCGCGATCCGTCTTTGCAGCAGCTTGCAGCAGCTTCAACAACTGAGCTTTGGCGGGGTCTTGGCGGAGTTGAACAATTGCTTATTGGGGCCGTTGGAGGCCTCCTTCTTTCTGGATGCGTCAAGACAAAGCAGCGGGAGTAAGATCCTGTTCCAAGGCCGCGCTACACGATGATACACGATGTCAAGTCTCCCCTAAACCCTAAACCCTAAACCCTTGTCGTTTTGCGCCATGCGTTCTTTGGGCTCTTGATGGGGTAACGCGGCGTGCATGGAGATTGAGCTGAAAGTCCCATCCCTTTGCTTTACCCTAAGGCTCTAGGGACTCATGTTTTAAGGCTTTTGAGCCTAAAGACCATATTATGTTAGGCTTTTGGGCCATTTTGAGCCTTAGGGTTAGTGAAGAAATCGGCCTTGAACACGAGCTACGTTCTTTTATCGGTTAGATGCCACACTCTTAACCTAGACACTCATCCCTGGTTCGATCATCTGGCCACCGCTTGGAGGATCATGGGACTCAGTAAGTATAAGACCTTAATTAGAGTCACAAACAACTACAAGTATACTTACCTTATTTAAAGCTTATAACACTAGTTGCCATAAGTCCCATGAACCTCCAAGTAGGCCCCAAACCCTAAATCCCAAAAAATCCCTCAAAGAACCCTCTAAGGAGCCCCTCAAGGAACCCTTTAAGGGACTAAGTCCCATGTTCGCCGCTGGGAACCCCGGCCAAGGTCGGCGAGGGCGGCTCAAGCCCCGGAGGGCCACGGAGGGCAGGACCTGCTCCGACGAAGTTGCAGGGAGGATTTGGGGTTGAGGGTTTGGGGGTTTAAGGGCTGAGGGGTTTAGGGTTTGGGGATTTAGGGTATAGGGGTTTAGGGTTTAGGGGGTTTAGGGGTTTAGGGGTTTAGGGGGTTTAGGGGTTCAGGGGGTTTAGGGTTGTAGGGTTTTTGGGGTTTAGGGTTTAGGGGTTCAGGGTTTTTTTCTTTGAAGGTTTGGGTTTAGGACGGTTTAGTGATTTAAGCCTGACTGGTGAGAAGCAGCAGCCAGTGAACGACGACGACGAATTTATCTTCTTCTCCTTCTTCTACTACTTCTCACAAGACATGCAAGGAGTCCTATCATTCACGAACATCTTCTGATGAATTGCAGAAAACTCCTAAACGTAAAGCCCCCTCCCCCAAGCAGTTTTCAAGCTGCTCGTCTTCACCGTGCCTGTGTTTACCAGTCCCGGTGGCAGGCGCGTGGTTCCCGGCGTGTGCAGCCTGTCCGATGGGGCACGAGTCAGGGTTTAGGGTTTCAGATCTGTGTGCTTATCGAGTTGCTGGCGCCGTAAAACGCAGGAGGCTTTTGTCTGAAGCTCCCGTGAAAGGAGTGCAACTGCTGGCATTCAATGCATGCATGAAGCTCCTGCTGTGCAGCAGTGTCAACACTTCGCGCTGAAGGATCATGAAGAGTACCAAGACCTATAATGGACAAGCTGCGCAAAGCCTCGTAGTGGGCGCAGAGTCCATGTCACCCTCAGGAACTGCCCGCTTCATGTCCACGACCTCAGATACCCAGAGGGTCCATATATACTACAGTAGACTACCATTCTGGAACTAGGTCCCCAAAGACCATTCCCGTCAGGTTCCTTCTCTGCTGACGGCTGACTCGCTGTTTAGCTTCCAAGTCTTTTGATAATTACCTATACTATTTTGGGGGCTCATTACTATAACTATAGTATAATGGGCCCCAAAACCCTATTCTAGTTATTAATGCCCCTATTAACTTCTTTGGCCCCCGCGCGGCCATCGATGACCTGCGGCGCTGCGAGGCACAGCTCGGCAGCCTCTGACGGGAAGGCTTCCACAATTTCCGCTAAGGAAGAGCCTCTGCTACGGTAGGGTTTAGGGTTTAGGGCCTAGGGTTTTAGGGTTGAGGCACTATAAACCCTAAACCCTAAACTGCCTGCGGAGAGTCCAGCGTCACGTAGCCAAAGCCACCTCGACGCTTGCAGCTTGTTGTTTCAATCTTACAGCGTGTTTGACCACCAGTCCGGACTGGCACTAAAGGGCCTTATGAACTTGTGTGTTAGGGTTTAGGGTTTCATAACTAAAGTAACCCTCATAAAGGGCCCTTATAAATATAGTGACCCTCATGAGACGTCTTATAGGGGAGTTTCCGAAAATAAGGGACCCTGATATAGTGCCCTAAATAGTAGGATCCTTATTATAAGGACCCCAAAATAAGGTACCCCCCTATTTTCGGAAACTCCCTTCTATAGCTTGGAACCGAACCGTTGCCCTTGTGCTTTCGTTTTGCCGTAGATGCGGCAGTCCAGAGTGCCCAGGGCCTATGAAATCCTGAATACCCCGAATTTTCAGAAACTCTAAACCCTTATAGAGCCCTTTAAAGGAACCCTGATAGTACCCTTATAGTAACCCTTTAAAGGAACCCTAAGGGTACCCCGAATTTTCGGAAACTCCCTTAGAGGTCCGAGAGCACCACGCGGCCGTCCATCTGACTGCCGCATCGCCACCTTCCCAGAGACTCCAAAGGGGCACCATTAGTAACGAATATACCCTTTAAGGGCTCCTTTAACGGATCTATAAGGGTTCCTTAGAAGGATCTATAAGGGTTCCTTAAAGGGATCGTTAAGGGCTCCTCAAAGGGATCTATAAGGGTTCTCTTTGGGGATTGAGGAATATACCTGCAATCATATTAGGGATCCTATTAATCATTTAAGGCATGTTCCTTAATTAAGGGCACCATGCGGCTGTCGGAGTCCAGTTTTGCAGCTCAGTGGCGCAGTCGAGCACGCGGCCATAGGCTGCAAAATGATCACGAAGCTGCTTGGTCCTTGGTTTAGGAGACAAGGAGGGAGGGAGGGAGGGAGGGGAGGGAGGAAAGTTCCCATGATCGGGACGAGAGATCCACCCATGCTGATTCGAACGCGCATACCGCAGTGCAGAATCAAACGTTGCAAGAGCGGTGGGTAATAGGTAGTCCATCGCCCGGAATCAAATCTCCAGAAGTGCAAGTCTTGCTTTTCTGTAGGCTTCGCAAGCAAAGCAGTGGTCTATGGACCCTCACATCTACGCATACAGGCAGAGTGACATGCATCTGGCACTGCACTTGCTGAAGGATACGCTTTAGATGCAAGATACACGTGATACGACCATTGAAGGCATGGGCAGCCCACCGATCGAAAAGCAGGACGGAACACAACACCACAGACTTCCATCATAGGGACCCTTAGGGGGGTAAGGGGGAGNGGGGGGGGGGGGGGGGGGGGTAGGGGACTATACTTCCTTCAATAAGCCTTATTAACTTCTTATTATGGGTATTAAGGCCTCCTATCCCCTCCCCCCTACCCCCCTAAGGGTCCTTGTGATTCTATCTGCTGGATTCTCTACCCAAGCCCGCAAACCTAGAATTATATCGCTGAGCTCAGAGCGTTGTGTTGCGGGTGATACCTGCCACATCTTGTCTTGCTGCTCCGATGCCCAGCATCACAAGTAGAACTGAAAGTTTCATTGCCCTAGGGAAGCCCCCTGCTTTTGAAATGTCTCGCGCTATGAGGATCTTGGGACTTAGTAAGGTTATATAAGTAGCTTAGTTGGAGGTATAAGCAATTATGACTACAGTTACCCTTATGTATCACCCTGGTTACCAAGTCCCATGATCCTCCCGGTAGACACTAGACCCTTAACCCTCAAAGGGAACCCTTTTATAGAGCCCTATAGTGCCTTGAAAGCAAGATGAGCTGCTTCCCTCGACTCTTGAAGGCCTGAAGTCCAGCTTACGGCAATTTGTCAGCACCGGTCTTGCTTGGAGGCTCATGGGACTTAGTAAGTCTTAAGTACAGTTATAAGTACTTTAACTGGGGTTACAACTAATTATAAGTAGTGTTTCCTTATATATATATCCCTAGTTACTGAGTCTCATGAACCTTTAAGTGCCCCCGTGCCTCCAATGAACAGCTTCGTGGGCCTCGTGACCGAAGTCCCTGCAAAGGCAGACTGCATTTAGGGTTTAGGGTTTAAGCCTCTAAAAGCAAACCCGCCACTCGCTACTTACAGCTTACGGTTTTCAAGTGCCACAGTGACTTGCACAGCTGTGCAGGAACATATTGCACTCTTCCGCAACCTTGTTCAGCTCTAAGCAGATCAATCTGCCTGCATGCCAGCCAAGCGCTATTGGCACAAGAAAGTTTTAATCGACACCAAGCAAGGGTGCTCACCAAACTTACCCTAGCACCCCACTGTAGGGGCCTAAATACTTACCAATACTATTTTGGGGCTTTGTTATTATGACTATAGTATAATGGGCCCCAAAGCCCTACTCAAATTATTAAGGCCCCTACAGTAAACCGTCCAAGCTGTTGGACAACTTGCCTGGCTGCACGGCTCCAGCAGCGAGTGGCATCATTCCTGGGCTCGGACTTAGTCTTAGGGTGGCTAGGGTTTAGGGTTTAGGGGTTTAGGTTTGTGAGTTCTGCGGAGCTCCCTTTGGCCCCCGGGCGAATCAGATAACACCTCAACACCAGGACCCTAAAGCCAAAGCCCGTTTACGGAACTTAGGAAGAGAACATGCCTCACCGGAAAACGACCCTAATAGCCTAAACCCCCATCCTAAACCCTGTAGTACCAGATGGAATGTCGTGGCATTACGCATCTTGAAGAGGGGCTTGGGGCATATAGCAGCATGGCACTCGCAAGGAGAAGAATAACAAAAAAAAGGAATCCTAAGGAATACTCTTCCTAATCATAACCATTCACACCCCTTTGCTGTCTTATCATGAAGCTGCACTCATAACACTGCTACTACTACTACTGCTACTACTACTACTACTTAGCCCCCCCCCCCCCCTACCCACTACCTCTTTTACATACTCTTCTAAGACACATCCGTTTTACTCTGTATTTACAGCACTTTCGTCACGTAGGAACATCTTATGAAGCCTCAAACTTCACCTGCGAGTTTTCAAACTCCAGCATCCGATTCTGGACTTGCTTTTGGGGGGCAGCCCCCCACACGCGGAAGAATGATGACGACATTGTTACGCCGACACCCCGAACAACATCTCCGGAAGAGCCATTTTACTCGGTATTTACAGTGCTTTCGTGACGTCAGCCATCTTATGTAGTTGCCAAGCTTACCTCTGGACTTTGCTACGTTGTCTTTTTGCCTTTGCGAGGGCTTTCAGCGAAAACTCGAAATTGGTTGGGGGAAAGCTTTTTTTACTCGGTCTTTAAAGTACTCNGCCCCACAAAAGCAAAGCATGCAACAGGGGTAGTGGGTAGGGGGGGGGGGGGCGCCTACTACTACTACTACTACTGCTGCTACTACTACTAGTGCTAATAATAATCATAATACAAAAATAAACAATCATAATCATAATAATAATAATAACAATAGGGAGCCCGACGGAGAATCCACTTTCTTGCCGAAGTGCCGGAGCTCGGAAGGCACTTTGTTCCAAGAGGCGGCTCTGAACACTACAGACAAGAAAAGGCCGCGGGCGAGCGAGGAAGCTTCGGAGCTACTACTATTATTGTTATTATCGTTATTATCGTTAATATTGTTTTTATTGTTATTCTTTGTTGCTTTTTCATTATCGGTACCGTAGGGCCTTTGGGGCTTGGGGGTTTGAGTGATTTAGGCCTTCAGGGTGTTGTGCTTCTTTTTTTGCAGGGGGATGGGGTGGCTGAACGGTTAAGGTTCAGGGGTTCAGTTTGGTTATTTAAGGCAATTTAAGGTTTAGGGCTTCAAGCCTCTAAGCTTCCTGCTCGCGACATAGAGGGGTGTGGGGTGGGACTGGGACTGAGGCTCATCATTGCCAGAGTCGCTGTCTTCTCGGGACCCCGCCTTGTCTCCAGCCAAGCCACCCCGGAGAAGCGTCTCCTGAAGTACATCGCTGGCTACGGTTTAGGGTTTAGGGTTTCGCTAGCATGAGACAATCCGCGGCGTGTATTTATCCCCCACACTCTGGCTGCATTTGCGAAGTATAGCTCCAGGGGCTCCCCTTGTCTGACCTCATCGAACTCCAAGCAGTCCCCCAACTCCCACGAACAACGCGCTTACGCGCACCAACCCTGCAGCAACCCTGCTCTTCGACTGAGACCGAGACCGGTAGTTTCGAGAGAAGCTTCTTGTCTACGCAGCCGGTCTCAGTTCACTGAGGCTTTTGCTTCGGGGATAGCTCCAGCCAGGTGGCTGTTCCAGGGCTGAGCAGTTATAACCCCCTAATTAAGGATTATACCTGAAATCTTAGTAGGGTTCTTTTTATATACTTTGAGGTGTATTCCTGCAGTCTCTGAAATGGTCACAGAGGCCCGGGCCGCGATGCAGCCCTGTAAGATCTCAAGGATGCCTTTCTCGGCCATGGGCGCATCAATCTTGAGGTCCTGTCAGTTTAGAGCTTGAGGTTTGAGGTTTGTCGGTTTCATAGCTTAGGGTTTAGGACTTTGGAGTTTTATATAGGGTTTGGGATGGTTTGGGTTTTGGAGTCAAGGGTTTAGGACTTTAGAGTTTTAGGGTTCGCGTTTTGGCTGTCAAGGGTTTAGGGCAAGGAAAATACAAAGAGTGCCTGACGGCTTCGAATGCTACAGCATGTACTTGCACTTTGACCCCTGAACCCTAAGCCGTCATAACATATAACTTATATATCTATATATATATATACAGGAAGTCGAAAATGAATACATACATATATAAATCAACATAAACATATATATATATACACAGATGTATACATATATATATATACACACACATATAACCCTACACCCTGTGGCAGCTGGTGCAACTGCTTGATCCGGGGAACTCACCATGGCCCGGTTGAGATGCGAAACCCCTTAAAATCGTGGCACCCCGTAAGGCTTGTATGGGTTCCTTCTGGAAGGGCTCCGCTATATGGGTTCTATACGGTTTCGGTGTCGGAGATGTTCCTACTCCTGAATGGGTAGTCCCCATTGAGACTTGGGGTGTAAGGGTAAAAGCAATAATTTGAAAACACATAAAGCCAAGCCTTATACTAGCAGCCCTTTTGGAAAGTGTAACAGTAGTGAGAACAGCAACGATAGTAAAAAGAATACATAATAGTCATAATCATAATCGCAATAACAAGAATAATCGTCATCATCCCACTACCAATCAGAACAAGACTGATAGTAATAACTATGCTAACAATAATATTAACACTGAAACCATAGGCGTGGCAATAGCGATAGTAATGAATAACAACCCCGATCAAAACAGGCCTTGTTGTAACCTTCATAAAGCTGCTTCGAGAGTCGAAGCTCGAAGTTCCGGGCCTCCCTTAACCTTAAACCCCTAAACCCCTAAAGCCTTAAACCCCTAAAGCCTTAAACCCCTAAACCCTAAACCCCTAACCCTAAACCCTAACCCCTAAACCCCTAAACCCTAAGCCCTTAAACCGCAAGTCTCCATGGGGATTACCGACTAGGGTTTAGGATCATCTTCGATCCCGAAACCCTGTAGAACCCATATAGGAGCCCTTAAAGCAACCCTAGAAGGAACCCATATTGGTGGTTGTCAAAATTATGGTCCCTTTCTTGGGTCCCTACAATAATACGGCACCTACAATCGAGGGTACCCAAAACGGTACCATAATTCTGACAACCACCCATATGACCCCCATAGGAGCCCCAACAGAAACCCCAGAAGGAACCCATCGGGTTCATTCCGTCCTTAAGGACCATAATCATGAACATAAGCACCATACTAATGATAAGAACAAGACTTCAACCACAAAACCCTTATAGATACCTTATAGATCCCTTATAGTATCCCCTATAGATCCCTGATAGTAACCCTGAAAGACGCCGTCAAGGACTAAGGACCGTTATAAGCCTGCTTCCAGGACCTCGAGCCGGCAGAAGATCTTTTCGAAGCTCAAGGTCCCCTTGAACCCCACACCCTTAACTCTAAATAGAGCCCATAGGCTCCCTATACCCCAAAACCCTACAGAACATGTATAACCCTAAATCCTAAACCCTAAACCCTTTTTATCCCGAGTCGCCCTCAAAGGAACCTGTATATATATATATATATATCTCCCCTAAAGGCCTTAATCCTAACCCTAAACCCTAAACCCCTAAACCCTAAACCCTAAACCCCTAAACCCTAAACAGCCCGGCCTCCAGCCGGCAGAAGATCTTTTCGAAGCTCCGGACCAAAGCGGGGCGGTCGAAGCTCTCAGACCTGGCGTTGAGGGCTCCAGAACTGCAAGGGTTCTTTTTAAAAAAGGATCCATAGGGGTTCGGGGTTCCTTTAAAGGCTTCAGGGGTTTAGGGTGTAGGGGTTTAGGGGTTTAGGGGTTTAGGGGTTTAGGGGTTTAGGGTGTGTCAGGCGAGGGCGCGCGCTAGGTTGTGAAACACCCCGGGCAGCGCGCTCCCGTTGCTAGTAAACCTCCCCGGCCACCCAAACTATACTCTATTGGGGTTTAGGGTTTCTTAGCCTATTTTCTATTTTATTATTTCTTTTCTGGGGCGATTTAAGATTTACTTACCTTTCGGGCTCCTGGAGGTCCGAGGCCTTTCGAAAAATGATCAATTCAAGTATGTTCGGGTTTGGCGTGGGCTGCGGCTGGGAGTAGCCTCGGCCCTTTTCCGGCCTTCGGCATGGCAGGGCCTGCTCGGCCCTTCAAACTTTTCGTTTGAATGAATGCTCCTCCTGAGTAATCAGATCCCTTATAGTATCCCATAAAGATCCCTTATAGTAAGCCTTATGGATTTCTTGTAGTATCCGCTAAAGATCCCTTATAGTATCCCATAAAGATCCCTTATAGTAAGCCTTATGGATTCCTTATAGTATCCCCTAAAGATCCCTTATAGTAAGGGTATTTCTAGGGAATATCATTCGGAATACCTAAGGAATATGTATCCCCTAAAGATCCCTTATAGTATCCCATAAAGATCCCTTATAGTAAGCCTTATGGATTCCTTATAGTATCCCTAAAGATCCCTTATAGTATCCCATAAAGATCCCTTATAGTAAGCCTTATGGATTCCTTATAGTATCCCCTAAAGATCCCTTATAGTATCCCATAAAGATCCCTTACAGTAAGCCTTATGGATTCCTTATAGTATCCCCTAAAGATCCCTTATAGTATCCCATAAAGATCCCTTATAGTAAGCCTTATGGATTCCTTCTAGTATCCCCTAAAGATCCCTTATAGTATCCCATAAAGATCCCTTATAGTAAGCCTTATGGATTCCTTATAGTATCCCCTAAAGATCCCCTATAGTATCCCATAAAGATCCCTTATAGTAAGCCTTATGGATTCCTTATAGTATCCCCTAAAGATCCCTTATAGTAAGGGTATTTCTAGGGAATATCATTCGGAATACCTAAGGAATATGTATCCCCTAAAGATCCCTTATAGTATCCCATAAAGATCCCTTATAGTAAGCCTTATGGATTCCTTATAGTATCCCCTAAAGATCCCTTATAGTATCCCATAAAGATCCCTTGTAGTAAGCCTTATGGATTCCTTATAGTATCCCCTAAAGATCCTTATAGTATCCCATAAAGATCCCTTATAGTAAGCCTTATGGATTCCTTATAGTATCCCCTAAAGATCCCTTATAGAATCCCATAAAGATCCCTTATAGTAAGCCTTCTTGACCCCTTATAGTAAGCCTTCTTGATCCCTTTAGTAACCCCTACAGCAACGAGGCCTGCTGAGGCCCTCGAAGAGCCGCACGATGTCGGACGGCGCGTCCTGGCAGGCCAGGTTATTTCTCAGGGGTTTAGGGTTTAGGGTGAGGGGTGTAAGGGTTCGGGGCTTGGAGGTTTAGGGTTTGGTTTCTTTTTGGGTTAGGGTTGAGGGGTTTAGGGGTTAGGGGTTAAGAGGATTAGGGCTTCTTGGTTGTAGGGTTAAGTAAGGCTGAGAGGTTCAGGGTTTAAGGGGCCGTCGGGGCTGAGAGGTGTCTTCTTGGCTTTGCTGCGGCTGTGGGCTTTCGTCTTCGATTGTGTGTGTGTGTGTGTGTGTGTGTGTGTGTATATATATATATATGTTGTTTTGTGCATCCGGTACCAGCTGCTGGGGAGCAAATTGGATGTCTCGAATCCTACTACCACAGTCAATCGAAGGTCTCAGGAGATTGTGGCCGGGCATGTGAATGCCAACACGCACGAACAAAACACATAGCATAGGGGCCTCAATAATACTTATAAAGCATTATCGTATACAGTATATAAACCTGTGTGTATATATATATATAGAGTGAATATAACATATATATATGTGATATCTATTGAATCGATTGTATATAAAATGTTTTATGGGTTTTTTTATTTTTGGTCCCGGGCCCCGGGCCCCCCCCCCCCCCCCCTCCCGGGCCCCGGCCCCCTCGCCCCCGGGCCGCCCCCCCAGCGGTCCCGCACAACCGGAACGAACCCACGCAAACCAGAGGGAGGGAGGACGATGGAGAATGATCCCAGCCAGTGCTTCTTCACAGGAGTGGAGAACCGCATCAGAGCAGGGACAGGGGCACCGTTTGCAAGGAGAAAATAGCAAGTAACGATGACATTACGGCTAGCAAGCGGCAGCAACCATACCATATCTATGTAGAACACACTGCCCCACACAGGCGGGGCGGGGCCAACCAAAACGACCACAGGCCCCACTCCACAGGGGGGAGGGGACGTGGCCAAACAAGACCAGACGGGGAAAGCAACAAGGCCAAACAAGACAACTACCCACATGACAGGCAAGGGGGAATACCATGGGGTGGGGGGGGGAGGGGGGTGTGGCAGCCCTGCATCATATATATATATATATATATGTAATTCTATATATATATATATATATATATCATTAGTG
The DNA here is from genome assembly GCA_003297005.1 of Symbiodinium sp. clade A Y106. NCBI lineage: Eukaryota > Dinophyceae > Suessiales > Symbiodiniaceae > Symbiodinium > Symbiodinium sp. clade A. Next base: position 117,300 of record BGNK01000149.1, read on the forward strand.
CGGCTTTAGCGCTTTCACCCCGCAGACTTCCGGCGTTCATAATCTGTCCGGTTCAGGGCTTCGGGCTTTGTCACCAATATCTACCGATTGAGAGTTTCAGGGCTTACAAGGCTCAGGGCTTCAAGGCTCCGGGAATGCGGCTGAGAGCTTGGAGTTTAGGATATAAGCTCTTTCGATTTAAGGTTCCTGGTCTGGGCAAAGAGTTTAGTTTAGGGTCTGGCGCCAGCATCGAGATGCCGTCTAGAGATCGCGATCCTGCATCGATTTCTCCACTCCCCGATGCTTCTGCAGTGCAGGCAAGTGTGAAAAGAGGGCGTGCCGAACTCTGACAGAGATTCGCGCGTGGACTTCCTCTCGACTCCTTATACTTACTGAGGATTCCAAACACCGCAAACCCCCAAAACCCAGAACCTTTAACTTAACCCTCCGCGCCAGACCCCTAAAACCCAACGCTAAACTCTAAAACTCTAAACACCAAGCCCAAACATTGGGGGCAAACACAAAAATGCTCAAGCCCGAGAAATCCTCAGCTCATTGGATCACCGGGTGAAGGGGGCCCTAAGATACGGGATATTATGCAAGAAGAACACTAAGGGGTGGTACTAGTGATTGTAAAGGCCCCTACAGTAGAAATTACGGGATATTATGCTATAGATGCAAGAAGAACCCTAAGGGGTGGCACTAGTGATTGCGAAGGCCCCTATAGCAGAAATGAGCAGCTTCAAGGCAACGATCGAGCTCCTGATGTAGAATGTAGCAGTCGGCTCCTTGATACGAGGACCCTTCCATGAAGGACCCCAAAAGTTCGACAACCCAGGAGTCACAGGGTTTAGGGCTTTAGGGCTTACGAGTTAGGGTTTAGGGCTTCAAGGGTTCAGGATTTCAGGTCTAGGGGTTTGGGGCTGGGGGTTGGAATCTAGGTGTTCCTGAGCCTTTCGAGAACATGGGAAACTCAACCGTTTGAATCGAGAGGGTGTTCAAGGAACCTGAACCACAGGAACCAAATCTGCAAGCCCACGGCTCTGCTAGAGGGCAGCTGGAAGCTTTGCTTGCAGCACAGGGAAAAGCAACGAGCTCCTCGAACACAGTTTCGGCATGAACCCTGCGCAACTGCTTTGGAATACTTTGGGTTCGGGGGTTACGGCTGACGGGACATGGAGGAATGACAACTCTGCAGGATTGCGCAAGGTATGGGTACAGACAAACCTTTTCGCTCAAAGCGGCTTCGTCGCAACGAGCTTTCTCGGATCTTCAAACCACTGAGCCCCAAACCATGCACAAAACATAACATAGTACATAAGTCATAGTATAGTACACGGCATAGTATAGTTTAGTTTAGCTTTGTGTAGAGATGTATCCTAGATTATGACCCTTCTTTACTTAGAGTTTGAAAACCCGAATCCTAAACCCTGCACACTAGACCTCGACCCTATACGCTTCTTAAAACACATTGCTGCAAGGACAGCGCCCCGTAAGATTCCTCCGTACAGGGTCTTTACAGAGAGCTCGTGTAGAACCGCATACTACCTTGAAAGAATCCTCTCCAACCCCTGACGAACCCTATGTAAATAGGTCCCCAAACAACAATGCTTTTTCTCCGCTTCCCTTACAGAACCCTTAGAGAAGCATTTTCAAACCATGCGAATATCCTTGCAAACGCTTCTCGACACCCTTAACGCATCGCTTTCTAGCGCCCCTTCAGATTCTTCATGGTCTTCTGCAACTCCGAGGCACTTCGCGATATCCACGTGGAGGAGATCGGATACCTGCTGTTGAGGGTTTAGGGCTTTTGAAATTGGGCAGGGCTCTTGACGTTGGCAGCGTCTTGGGTTTGCGGAGGTTTAGAATTAAGGGCTTTTAGGCTTCGAGAGTTGGTGGCTCTTTCTTCTACAGGGCATTTGCAGGGCTACAGAAGGCTTTGGGGCAGTTCAAGGTTCTACACGGTGTTCGGGAGTTTCATCGTGCTTCGGGCTTTGGGCTTCAAGTTCGAAGCCTTAGAGTCAACTCACCCCTTAGCCCTTTACTGCCTTAGCCCTAGAGCCCCAGCTTTGCACACCCACTGAAGCGCACCTCGAGAGGATTCTAGGTACGAATGACTGGGGATGAGGGCAGGTAAGGTATCTACAAATAAAAAGACTCGTAGACAGCTGCAAAAGTACCTCATACTGGCCTCATACTGCACTTCTTACCAAGCCCAAAACCGAAAAAACCCCAAGCCCTCACATGCTAGACCCTGACACCCTCACTACCCCTCAAAGACCTCCAAGAGGTCCCTTCCAGAGAGACTCACATCCCCTCTCCCCCCATCAACACGCCTGAAGAACCCTTCAAGAACCGATTGAAAAAGCCCAAAGAACAATTGCAGAACCCTCAACAAACCCTCAAAGAACTTCGAAGAACCGCTGAAGAACTCTCTGAGAACCCTCACGTTGCAGTTTCTGTTGAAGGCCTGGGGGGGCGCAACTCTTGCGGGTAGAAGCCCACGTCGTAGGAGGTGATGGGAGGACCCTGGAGATGACTTTGGGCTTAGGGCTTAGGGTTTTGGGATTTTGGGGGCGCAGCGTTCAAGATTTAGGGCTTAGGGGTCAAGGCTTCCGGCTCCGGGTTCGTGATTGGTCCAGCGTCTTCTGTGCTTTGGGCGTTGGTATCTAGGTGCAAGTGGCTTGGGCCGGAGCCTTCGGAGCCTTGTAGAGCAAGCTCAGGGTTGTGAATGGTCCTTACACTGTCGACGACGTCGAAGTTGCTACCGGCTGCTATGCCCCGAAATATTGCGCACCTTACCCAAGGTGCACACAAGACCTATGCACCCCAAACCTGGCAACTCAAAGACTCTCAAACCCTCAAATCCCAAACCTAGAATCAGAGCTCCTTACCGCGCAGCTTTCGTGCCGCCAGTATTCATCACCATATAATGAGAGGTCTGAGAATTCGTAAGAATTACCCCTTTCCTTGCTCCTATGAAAAAATCTTTCTACGACCATTTGCTGCAACATCCTGTTCTAATTACTACGACCCACGCTATCTTTTTATGGCGGCTGTTTACCTGAAAACGATAGCAAGCAAAGTGCCAAGTTCTAGATCCGGGTGTGAGCCATAATTCCCACACCCTACAAAAAAATGAGTAGAATGGAGTAGAACCCTCGTGCAACCCTAAACTATGAATCCTACCGGTCCCTGCAAATATTAACAGCAAAAAATTACACTTCACAACTTCTAAACAAGTAAGAACAATCGTGATCATCAAAGTCAAAACCAATAGCAATAGTAAGAACTACTGTTGTCATTATTATGCCGTCTTACCAGCAGGTAGCATTAAGTCTCCTGAGTATGAGCAATATTCATCCCTGCTACTATGATAATTAAAGCACTGTCAATATTGCTATCATGATGATGCTTACTGCTATTATTGGCCCTAAACCCTCAAGCCAAAACCCTGAAGCCCAACCCCGAAATCCCAAACCCCCAAACCCAAAACCACTAAACCTCTAAACCCCTAAACCCAAAACCCCAAGCCCCCAAACCCAAAACCACTAAACCCCTAAACTCTAAACTCTAAACCCCGCACCCTAAACACTAATCCCTGAACAATAAGCCCTAAACCCTCTAAACCCTAAACCCTAAACCCTAAACACTAACTTATCCCGAAACCCTAAAACCCTAAACGGCTGTAGTTCTACAAAGACAGCCCCGGCCTTGACCTGGTCGAAGCAAGCCTCGGGGCCGTTGGGGCAGCGCGTGTGCCGGCGCCTTGGTAGGACGGCTTTTTGGGGTTCTGGGGCTTAGTATAGAGACCCTTATAGTAATCCTTATAATGGCTCTTATAGAGACCCTTATAGTAATCCTTATAATAGCTCTTATAGAGACCCTTAAAGTAACCCATATAGCAACCCTTATAGTTAATCCTTACAGTTCGTCCTTAGGGGAATAGTGAGACCTGGCGGCGGATTACTGGGGTTCGGGATGTAGGGTTCAAGGCAGTCCCAGGGACCTCCACACAGGGCTTCTGCTGCCCCCAGATGCTGCTACTTGTAGCCAAGAACTCCTTTTGTTCTCTTCCTTGAAGACCCCCAAACTTCCGCAAGGAGTAACTGCAAACTATTTAGGAGTTTCTGTAAGGGCTTCCATAAGGTGTAAGCTTTAGGCAAGGCCCCCATGATAATTCGAGGATGATTCAAGCAAGGGATTAGGGAGTCTCTGGCCACCACTTCCAAACGAAGGCCCCGCAAAATGAAGGTCTCTCGGTGTCCTGGCATGTTCCGCAGAAACCCCCAAACCCCTGATTTAGGAATGTACCTCAAGGTATACTGCTGCATTGAAGGCTTTTTGGTCTGCTGGGTTACTTCAGGAACATAGTGGCCATATTGCTACAGAGAGCGACAACTTCCATATGTACTGCAATTAGCGATGCTGATGGGTAGACGAAAGCACAACCCTGACCACTCCCGCTAAACCTTCCAGCCCATAAGAAAATCGCTCAAAAGGCACCGGTGGTCGGTCAACGCAAAATAGGACGAGTAGGAGCCACCTCGCCAACGCGTTTCCCGGGGGTTTTAGCTTTCGGGCTCTCGAGGGCGTGTGGATACGTTGTGTATTTGGGGTTCTTGTCTTCTTGTGCATGCAGTTCTACCCAAAACTAGGGCCAGAGCTCATGCTTCTAAAGCCACCTTTCGGCATCTACCGCCCCGACAACCTTAAGACCTAAAACCCGTGAGGATTCGGGTGAGGTGTTGGCTTGAATCTCGAGGACTCGCCTGAACCTGAAGCTCGTTTGGCTTGGGGCTTCGGCTGGTTCAAGGTTTGAAGGGCTTAGGCTTAAGGCTTCAGGGTCTCGGATGTTTAGGGTTTAAGGGAGTTTCCGCTTAAGGCGTTGAGGATCGAGGGACATGGTTTGGGGTGTAAGAGCTCTCCGGACTCTTTCGAACTCTGCAGCTTGGGATAGCGGAGCTCAAAAACCCCAAACACAGGTCAAGTCAAGCTCACGAAGACTGCAGTCTTAAACCCTACAGTTGCCTGAACAACCCCCCCCCCCAAATTCATTTTCACTTATGAACCCTGTGTAACCAAGNGACAACAACCCGCAAAAACACGGTAAAACAAACACCCGAAAACCTAGTAATATAAACCCCACCGTCCCCGACAACCCCCCCCCCCCCCCCCGGTACAAAAAAAGACAACAACATCTGTAAAAGCTCAAAAGCCCCAGCTAAACCACCCCCCCCACCCCGCCATCCCGCCCAAACCCTAAACACCCCTAAACCCTAAACCCTAAACCCTAAACCAGGAACCCCTCAAACCAAAACTTTAAACCCCCTAAACTCCACTCAACAAAACCGCCCGTTCGTTTCTGCTAGCCCTAAACCCTATAGATCCCTTAAAGGCGTTACGGCTCAGGCTTGTAGTGGAGCTACTGCCTGTGCTGCGACCCACGCGTGGTACTTGGTGTACCCGCTTACGGCGCCATCTCCCTGGATTCCAGCTGGAGTTGGGCTTTGGCCCCTGTACGCCGTGCGAGGGGGACCGTAACCTCTGTTGGGTGGACCCGGATTGGCACCCGACAGCGCCCCACCTTTGGTGGCTGGCTTACAGTCTGGAGACTGTTAATCCCTGGTTTTTTACCACCACTCCGCTGTCACCCCACTACTGAACAGGCAAGCCCTGGTGGTGGCGTGGCAGGGAGTGGCCTTTTCCAACTGGTGCATGTTCAGGGGAACGTGGCTTTTTTGGATTTGGTGCATCTTTGGCAGCTATTCCTTCGAGATCTACCCCTCGCCGCTTTTGGCGGGCACTCCCTTCCCTCAGACAGAAGGAGGGTGCTGCCCACAGACGACTGAGGCGAGCAAGGACAGCAGCCCGGACGCTGCTCCGTGGATTCGTCTCGGGCACTTCGAGGCCAAGCGACGATCAGGTGCAGCGCGCGTGCCAGGCCCTGGATACGCATCACAGCGCCAGCCTGCTCCCACGGCAGGCGAGGCTACGGCTTGCCGGCGGAGCCTGGAGATGCACCGTTTGCCGGCAGACCGTCAAGGCGTCTGCCACGTTTTGCCCTGGTTGTGGACAACACTGGCAGCGTGTGGCCGAGAGTTACCAGGCGGCCCCGACTCGGGCGCCGTGGCCTGGAGTGGAGGACTGGCGGCCTCAATCGCCAAGGAGACGTGCCAGCACGCCGCATGGCCCCAAGTCCCCGAGACGGAGGGGCTGGGGCAAAGGGGCACAGAAAGGCCCGACGCAGTGGCAAAGGGCAGTCCTCAGCAGCGAAAGGCGGCCCCAGCAAGGGAGCCGAGCCGGCTCAGAGAGATCTGCCACCACCGCCGCCGCCCATGCCCATCAACCTTCCGAAGGATGCCGGTCAGGGGAGTGGAGCGATGCAGGCGGCTCCCTCAGACGGCGGCCCACACGTGCAGATCCTGCACAACCTGCTCGGCGCGCTGAACCAGTCACGGCAGGACCTGCCGCCGGCCATTCTGGAGCTGCTGGATGCACAGACCAGCGTGGACCACAAGGCCGAAAGCAGGGCGCTACACAAGCTTGTGAGCACGCAGGCCACGGCCAAGCAAGAGCTGCAGCAGGTGCGTCAAGCCTACCTGGCGCAGTGGTCGCAGTACATGCAACAGCTGTGCTCGACTTGGGAGTCCAGCCTCCAGGAGAAAGAGGCGATGCTGGCTTCCTTATAAGACGAGGCCGAGGCGCGCTGGACGTCCCAACTCAGTGGTGCCACGCAAGAACTGGCCAAGCAGGCCAGTGGCAAGTCCGAGGGTGCAGTCGAGGTGGACGACTCCAGCGACGACCTGGAGGCGACGGAGGCCATGGTGGTCGATGCCGCCCAGCAAGAGGCGGACCGTCTACGTGCCAGAGAGCAGCTGCGGGCTCAGGAGAAGAAGCTCTCCGAGAGCTTAGCAGAGGCAGGCAAGGTGGCTCAGGAACAGCTGGATGCCTGCAAGCACCGCGAGCGCTCGCCTCGGCGCAAGACCAAAGCGCGGGAGGAGCCGCTATCCGAGAAGCCGGCTACGACAGAGCCGGACAACGCGCACCCTGGCAAGGCCTCGTGATGGGCCACTCGGGCCACACGAGGCCTCATCAGTACTCCGACGGGGCCTTCAAGCACTCGGTCTGGGAGGAGGTGGATTTTGTGCCTGCTCAGATGGCGACTGTTTTGGGCATCCGTCGTGAATATGAGGTCGCGGTGGAAGGCTTGGGGTTCAGCCTTTCACTGGAATGTGAGGTACGAATTGTTTCTTTTGAGGTGGAGGCGGGCTTCAGCCAGGACAGCACGCAGCCCTCTTTCCGCCCTTGCCCGACCTTTGCCAGCTGCTGTGACCCAGGGACAGGCGCATCAGCAGACCGGTGTGGCTCAGAGTCTTTTGCGTCCACTTTCCGGAAGACCGGTGCCCACATGGGATCTTGGGCACCAGGTTCCGACGCAGTGGGTGCAGAGAAGCTGGCCACTTCGAGAGCTGTTCCGAGCCATCCCTTGAGGCCAGCTTTGTATCATACTGTACAAAGTGGTGAGTGCCGCAAGGCACAGAGGATGTACAGAGTTGCCTTTCATTCCGTCGCCTCTTTCATGGAGCCGCCAGACACTGAGGCCTTGGGGGCCTCCGCGCCCGGGCTTCCTCTTACAGAGCCGGCCGTTTTGCAACATGGGCCAGGCGCTGGCCTCCTCCGTGCTCGACCCGAGGTTCCTCCTTATGGGCAACAGGTTGAGGCTTCAGAGGCTTTGAAGGCTCAGGCGCCATCTTCCGCCCAGTCGCAGCTTGTGCGGGAGCCTCCCAGCACAGCGTCTGTCCCTCATGATAGCCCCCTCCGCTTGCAGTCGGAGGTTTCTGCATGTCTGCAGCACCAGGTCGAGGCCCTGCTGGTCCAAGGACGCTCTGCCCTCGAAGATTCCTCCCTGGAATCATCTTTTTCCACCCGGTCGCAGCTTGTGCGGGAGTTTCCCAGCACAGCACTCGTCCACCATGCGACGGCTGACCTGAAAAGGTACAGTGCCGGCCTCCTCCGCTTCTGTCCGGAGGTTTCTGCCCCTGCACCGCATGCCGAGGTTTCGCAGGTCCAGGGGCTCCCCGCTCTTAGCATGGCCTCCCTCGCATCGCCCTCCTTTGCCCAGTCGCAGCTTGTGCGGGGCTCTCCCAGCACAGCACCTGTCCATGATGGGCCCTACGTGCCATGTATGGCACCGGCCTGGCTGTGGGAGCCGCCCTTCCTGTGTGTTCGCCGTGACGATTCCTGCCGCAGGTCTGTCCGGAAGATGATGACCGGGAGGCCCGCACTCCGCCCCCGCGGCCGCGGATTGCCGAGCCCGGTCGCCCAGGTAATGTTGCCATGATACGGGCCATGCACGTACAGATATTCCCGGAGCCGATTTTTGACGGACAGCTTGGCACTTACAGCTGGTCGGGGCGTGAAAGTGTCAAGCCCGGCTTCATCACGGTCTTCGACCGGGTCAGACACCATGCGCAGATGAGGGTCCCTGCACAGGCCTCCCTACATGAGGCGGTTGCTCTTGCGGTCAGCAGCGTTTTCCGTGGGGGTTAATTCAGATCTTGACTGTTCCAGTCCCGGGCCTACCATGCCCACAGCTGGTGCTTCAGGCGGCTGGCCAGCCGCCGAACGAGTGGCCCGTTGTGTGGGACTGTCGCGCGTTGGGCGAGTCCCTTTACATTATCCGCTAGACGGCGGGGCAGGACCGGCCCTCGGCCATAGGTGCACTTAACCGCCTTCTACGGACACCTAGGGACTTGGTGCAGGAGCATGATGCAGGGTCGGTCTTCTTTACTGATGCCCTTGGAGCCCTGCCCCCTGCATTGCCTGTTGATCTGCAGCAGATGCAGTTTGTGTCCGTGCAACCCGGCCCAGACCATGTGCCCGTCGGCCTGTTTTCCGCTCGCCCTGGAAGTTCGGCTGGAGTGGCCCAGGATGGCGTTGAGGGCCCTGGGCCTCTAATAAGAGCTGAGGCGCCACTGCTGCCCTCCTTGTGGTTGACTGTGCTCAGGGGCGCCACGACCTTTTCTCTCGATGTGCCGGCTTCTTTTGTGCAGATTGATCAGCTGCTCTTCCGCCTGGTTATGCAGCATCATGCACAGAGCCCTCTCCTGGGGCGGCTTCGATCACAGTGGCACGGGCCCACCCGCTGCGTGTGGGCTTTTTTCAGGAAGTGATTTGGGTCCTCTCGGAGGAAGAAAGTACTGCAACCGTCGTTTGGGACGGTCGGCACATTCAACAGCCCCTCCAGGCCTGCGCCCTCCTCCCAGATGATCCTCCCCTCCTCTTGGCAGGAAGGTGGCTGGCGGGTGTTCGTTAATGGCGTTCCTGGTTCCGCTGCCATGCGCCATGTCAACACGGGCGATTGCATCCAACCTGGCAACCGCCGGGCGTCGCCCGGGTTGTGCCCCTAGGGGCCGTTCTCCAGCTCTGTCCGGCAGTGCAGGCGTTTGCGTGGACTTTCTTGTGGCCCTCGAGCTTGCTGAATTTGTTGCTACGGCCAAGGGCCCGTCGGTTTTGCCTAGGAGGCCACCACATGGAGGAGGGCGCGGCCAGGCTCTTTGGCCCACACCACGGAGAAATCACTCTTCGTTTTGGCACCGGCACAGCCCCTACCTCTCACCAGACTGTCTGGATTTCCTCGCAACTTGCACTTTGTGGCTACCCCTCTGTATGGCCCACAGGAGGCGATTTTCGTCAGTGCCTATCGCTACCGCTTAACCAGCACCATCCTTGCGCCGGCACCAGGACACTCCGGCCACTTCCTTGTTCTGCTTGTGCATCCCGACACCGAGCAGCTTCCGGGAGTCCCTGTGTCCCCTGGCATGGTGCTGTATCCTCAGCGCCGGTTGGCCCATGGCGATGTTTTGGTGCCAGTGCTGCAGCCTCGGTTCATTATTGAGCCCAATTCCGATGAAGCCATCCAGTTGCCAGAGCCGGCAAGCCAGCCCGGCGCTGATGAAAGGGGGCCCCGCGGACCGCCGCCTCCGGCGCTAAGCCGTGCTACGCCTGGCAGCTCCTCTGATACAGGTGGACGCGGCGGCACTGCTCTGGCTCAGCTGCCAGATCTGAAGGCTAAGCAACATCGGCGTTGCGTGCAGTTTGCTGCCCTGTCGCCTGCCGATACGGCTGGCTGTGAATGCCACCAGGGAGTTGTTGTGTGTGAAGACCGACAGGAGCAGCGGGGAGAGTTTCGTGTGGCGGTGCCTACTCCATTTGGCCGCAGGTCTATGCCACAGGTGCAAGCTGCCGCCTATGGCGGGCACGACGCTGCACAGGTGCCTCAGGGCGAGCCCCCGGACTTGGGCCCAGCCCCTCTCTGTCTTCAGGATCTGCTCCCACCGCCTGCCCGTGGAGCCACATTTGCGGCAGCCAGGACATGATTGCTTTTGCGCTAGGGGATCATAGCCGGGAGGCCCTGGCGGACCTTGTTGAGTCAGCGCCTCTTTGCAATGCTCGCGCCAAAGCTGGTTGGGGTAGCCTTCCTTGGCTCCCTCCGGAGCAACAGCCTGACTGCCTCCTGCTTTTCACTGATGGGTCGTACCACCCTGTCCGTGATACTTCCAGCTGGGCAGTTGTTGCGTTAGGAACCTTCCAGGGCTCACCGTACCGCCTTGGGGCATTTGCGGGCCGAGTTCCCCCCGGGGACGGAGCCCCCAGCTCCTTCAGGGGTGAAGTACGGGCGATCCTGCATGCATTTGCGCTGGCCCTCTGTTTGCGTGTGCCGCACACCGTGCTTGCTTCGGACTCTCAATCGGCCATTGATGTCTGTTTTGGCCGGGCGCACCATGCCCCTGATGACTCTGTGTCGGCCGCAGCGATCAGCCTGCTCCAACTCGCCACGCACTGCGGTTCGCGGATAGACTGGCTAAAAGTTGCATCCCATACTGGCTGTGCATTCAATGATGCTGCGGGTGGCGTCGCTAAAACAACCAACCTCCCAGCGGCCGCGCCCGAATTTGCATTTGAGGGCACGGCACTCCAAGATGCCATTCGGGAGCGTACCGTGCACTTCCTGTGGCTGGCTGCTGGCTCGCCACAGGTCGGTCTGCAGCTTCCGTGGCACGGGGACACAGGCACTTGGACGGCAGCGGCATGCTCGGCAGGGCCCTGCACGTCCCCTGCCTCCAAAGCTGTTGCTCAGGCCCAGCGCTCAGAGGTTCCTTGGACTCTCAGCTTTCAGGCCGTGTCTTACAACTGTCTGTCGGCACGAGGCCCGGCGGCCCGTGAACTGCTTGATACTGGCCTCCACTCACGGCAGGCTGCCTTTGCAGGTCTGCAGGAAGCCAGGCCCTTTCATACAGGGATTGACGCTTCTGAGCATTATTGGGCGGTGTCCTCGTCCGGCGACTCCGAGGGCCGTTTTGGGTGTCAACTGTGGCTCTCGAAGACCCTCTCGTTGGGATCCTGTGGAGGGCCTGCGGCCCGCTTCGTGCGTGAGAGCTTTGCCGTTCATACTGCCAGCCCTAGGTGTTTAACTGTCCTTGTCAGAGCAGGGCCGCTGCGCTTTGCATTCACGGTTGCGCATGCCCTGACCGCTGCTTCCCCGCAGGCTGATATCCAGGGCTGGTGGCACTCGCTGCAACAGAGCCTCGCTTCTGTGCCACACGGATATATTCCGGTCGTCTTGTTGGATGGCAATGCCAAGTTTCGGGCTAATGCTGGAGCGCCGGGCACACTCGACTCTGAGCCTATGGACAGTAATGCGGCCGAGCTGCTGGAGTTTTGCAGGCGCTTTGAGCTCCGACCGACTGATCAATTTGATCACACTGGGGCGCGACTTTTCTCCTGGCGGAGCCCTTCGGGCTCGCCTGCCCTTCTGGACTACGTCCTGCTGCCGGCTGCCTGGAGTCTTGGCATGTCCACCCGGCCGGCTCGATGTCTCGGTGACCTACATGCGGGTTTCGATCATTGGCCTGTCACTGCTGCCGTACGGGCCGAGGTCGCGGCCCCACAGCTGAACCCCAGGCCGCGCTTTAATCAGCAGGCCCTGGCAACTACTGAGGGCCAGGCCATTGCAGCCGCGGCGCTGAGTTCCGCACCAGTTGTGCCGTGGGAAGTCGACGCCACCACACACGTCGATGTGCTCCACCGTCATCTTCAGCACCGGCTATCGGTGGCCCTGCCTGCGCCTTCACGTGCTGCTCGCAATCCCGCCATCATCTCCAGTGCCACTCTAGAGGCTATCTATCACCGCCGCGGCCTGCGCACTGTCAGTGGGCGGTTGCGAGCTGCGTCGGATAAGCTCCTAGTTTTTCAGGCCTTCTCTGCCTGGATGGGGAGGCGTTCCGTGGCAACGGCTTGTGCCCGGCGCCAGCAAGACCTTGCAGATCGTCGCCTCCTCCACGCGGCGGAGGTAGTGGCAGCCAATCGGGCTGTCAGTCGTGGGCTGGCAGCAGATCGGGCTGCTTTTGTTCACCGTGCCACCGATGAGGCCCGCTCCCTAGGGCCATCTGCCTTTGCCCACCGGATCCGGGCGGTTCTTCGTTGTGGTAGACGTTACAAACCACCGCAGCTACTATGCCCCCTCCAGGTGGATGGCAAAGAGGTTTCAGGTGAGGAGGCAGTGCTTGCCAGCCTTGGCCGACACTTTGCGGGGCCCGAGAGAGCTGAGCTGACCACAGCGCATTCTTTCCTTGGACGCTTTGCGGGGGCCCGGCCTCTTGAAGCTGTGTGACCTTTGTGCCCTGCCCGATTTCGCCCAGCTGGTGCAAGGTTTCTCTTCCCTCGCATTAGGCAAAGCACCGGGCATTTCAGGTCTTGGAGCTGAGGTTTATCGTGCCAGCCCTTTCCTTGCTGCCCAGCTTTTCTACCCTGTGCTCCTCAAAGGTGTCCTAAGGGGCCGTTTCCCGTTCCAGTGGACCGGGGGCCAGGCTAAAGCCATCCCTAAGTCGCGGCTGGCGGCCTCGCTGCCTACGGGGTGGCGTTCGATCCTTCTTTTGGAGGCAAGTGCAAAAGGGGTACAGCGTGCTTTTCGCAGGCCGCTTGTTGATCATCTTCTGCGGCTGCGTCCTCCTTCGCAGTTCGGTGGCCTGCCCGGTATGCCCCTGACGCTGCCGGCCATTTTTGTCCGCTCCCACATTCAACGCCTGCGGCATCTAGGGGCGTCTGGTGCGGTTCTGTTCCTGGATTGCCGCAGTGCCTATTACAGTGTGGTGAGAGACACTCTCTTCCCGTCTGGACGGGGCTGGACTTTGCAGTAGACCCGCCTCAGAGCACAGGCTCTCTTCCAGCACGAAGATGACAGGGAGCGTTTTGTCCAGAAAATTCAGCAGGGGGAGCTTCTAGAGGCTTTGGGGATCGAGCCCGAGCTCCTTCGATATGTAGAGGCTCAGCTGTCGTCTACCTGGTTTAGCATGCAGGCGCCCTCCGAGGTATTGTTTACCTCTGCAAGCGGTACGGCACCGGGTAGTCCGGTCGCTGATCTTTTCTTCGGCCTCCTGTACTCCCGCTTCTTGGCCGATACTGAAGCCCTGCTGCTTTCGGAAGGCATCTACGTCGCGGCTCACTCTGTCGACGGTGGCCCTTCGCCTGCACCCTCTCCTACTTGAGCCGATGACTCAGCCTTTCTCTTGGGCCCTATGCGACCGGACGCTGTGGGTGCTGCGCTCCAACGCGTCATGGAGATTGCTTGTGGAGGCCTGCGTGCCCTTGGCCTGCAGGCCAATCTTGCCGTGGGCAAGTCTGAAGGCATGCCCATTCTAGTTGGGACAGGCTCGCAGAAGGCCCGGCGGGAGCTCTTGCATGCCACGGAGCCCGCCGTCGATTTCTCCTTGCCTTGGGGCGAGCCAGTACAACTCCGCTTGGCTCCTCAATATGTACACCTTGGCAACGTTGTCTGCGCCTCTGGGCGAGAAGGCCCCAACTTGGAATATCGGCAAGGCCTGGCGAGGGAACTCTACCGGCCACTCCGCCGCAAGGTGCTGTTTTCTCAGTACCACACTGCCCAGGAGAAGACCGAGCTCCTTGCCTCACGTGTGATCCCGCGCTTTGCGCATGGTGCAGGGGTTTGGCTCCCTTCCTCGGAGGCGGAGTCCCAAGCCTGTTACGAGCCTATCCGCAAGTTTCTGCGGGGTGCCTTCCGGCCGGTTACTGGGATCAGCTGCGCCGGTTTCTCCAACACAGAGGTCGCGGCGGCGCTTGACCTGCCGATGGCGGAGGAATACGTCTGTGTGGCCAGGGCTAGGGCCTTTATGGATGTCTGCCAGCCCGCGGGAGCCCCTGCCTGGGGTGCGCTCGACGCTGCGCCCTCTTGGAAGACGCTTGCCTGGGCAGCTCTGGGACAGGTCGCCGGCCATTTGGGCCTTGACTTCTTGCGCCATACCTGCCCTCTGCTTCCGGACGTTGCTCCATCAGTCGTCATGCACCACGCGGTGCTACGCCGGGCTTGCAAAGTCTACCTGCGCAAGTGCCGACAGAGCCGTGCACCGCCTGACCTCACAGTGCCCCACGCGGCGCCGGACTCGGGCGTCGAGTGCTTGGCGGCTGTCCACCCGGGGTTGCGCCACCTGTGTGCCTTTTGCCCTGCTGCTTTCCGCACCAAGGCAGCTTGCAAGGTCCACGAGTCTAAGAAGCATGGGCACCGGCCTAAACACATGGTGTCCTGCTACGGTACGCGCTGTGAGGCCTGCCTCACGGAGCACTGGAATGAGACCCGGCTGGCCGCGCATTTAGCCCGTAGCCCCGTGTGTCTGGCGGCGTACCACCATGCAGAGGTAGCGGAGGCCTCGGATGTTCCTACCAGTGTTTTGCCCACGGCCTGGCGCCCTCCAATGCGAGTTGAAGGCCCTCAGCCGTGGTGGGCGACACTCCGCCCTACTCTTGACCAGAGCCTTTAGTGCTCTCTTAGGATCGCTGCGCTTCATTGCAGCTGAGCTCGAGCCGATGGCTCCATTTCTCTCTTGTTTTGCATTGTACAGACCGAATTTGGCGCGCACCGATCAGGTCCAAGCAAGTCCGCCAAAATAGATCCCTTAAAAGAGCCCTTATAGATCCCCTAAAAGAGCCCTTACTGATCTCTTTACACCCCTAAACCCCCTCGCAGCCTCGCTGGGCGATGTCGATTCCCGCGATCGGACGCGAGCGGTCTTCGGCCCATGGGGCACCTAGGGTTTAGGGTTTAGGGTTTAGGGTTTGGGGTTTAGGGTTTAGGGTTTAGGGTTTTACGGCTTAGGGAAATGTAGGGGGACTTACTTTGTAGAATGGGCCCTTAAAGGAACATTGCAGTCCAACTCCTCATTTTGGCATCTCATTTTTGGGCGGAAGAACCACACAGCATTTTGGTAGGGAGTTTGGGTTTAAAGTGCTTCAGGGTTTCCCAGGCTCTCTGCCTTCAGGAATCTACTTCCCTGGGCTCTGTGATGTTGGGCTTGTTTTTGGCGCTCGGGGTTGTGGGTTTGGTGTGTAGGCCTCCCTGCTGTGGGTGTAGGAGCTTAGGGTCTAGGGTTTTTGTTATTTAAGTTGTCTAAGGGTCTAAGGTAGGTTGAGAAGTCAGGATTCCCAGCTAAGGGTTGAAGACAAAAGAAAGTATTTCTGGCACCTGAAAAATGTTGCAAGCATTTCAGGAACTACGCTACAGGCACTTCACCCCAGTCCCCTACAGCCTGATTAGAGTTGCCCTTTTTTGGTTCCTCCTTATGGTGTCCTAGTCTTGCTACCCTGATAGTTCCTCTTATAGTAGCACTTAAACCCCCCAAAAACTCCATATTGTTTCTCATCGACAATAAGCCCTTGGATCTGGGCTGTCTCGGAGAGGCTGAAGCTCGAGGTTGGGAAGTCGAGGCCAGCGGGTGGAACCTACAGTGCCCTTTCTGCAGGTTCTTTTTTTTTGGGGGGGTGTGTATTGTACTATACTTATACAAGCACTCTGAGGAATATACACCCTGGCATGAACCGAAATAAAGCCTGTCCTCCACCCGCCCTCTGATGTTGCTTCCACACGCCCCACTTACACCCAGAGTTTTGGGTTTAGGGTGGTGAAGAAACGGGGCCTTAATGGTTACAGGGTTTTGGTTCCACGCCGTACTATACTTAATAATAGGCTGGCAGGGGATACCATGCTAATTATGCCGAATTCTATATTATGGACTCGGTCTATCACGAAGTGGGTTCAAGGCGTCCCAAACCTTCCAGACAAGAAATCAACTCACAGCCAGACCCCTGAATCCTAAACCGAAAGCCCTCTACCCAGGCCCTCACCCCTTACCGACAACTTACCAGCCTCATTTCTTGAACAAAAAAACGACGGGCTTTACTCATAATAAGAATGATGGTGATTCCTGCTACAGCAATGATACACAGTTGTGAAAATAGCTCTGGGTTCATAAGCAAGGGGAACGAACTGAAGGCTTTGGGCCGGCTCAGCTTCCGTCAAAGTGCCGATGCCCCCTTTGGAATGCAGGGAGATCAAATCCTGCGGCTTGTGTGGCACAAGGGCCTTAAGATTAAGAGTAAGCCTTTACAGCGGCTCTTTTCAGGATTCTAGAAGGGCTATATATGGTTTTTTGATGGGTGGCTTAGGAACTAGAATAAGGTCTTGTGGTATATTGTAGTAATGTAGTATGTGGGGTTACCGGTACGCTCGTGAATTATTGGACTATTCTGTCAAATTGCTTGCCGGGCTTTGTGCGAGTTCAGCAAGGGTTCTACAAGATTTCTTAATGGGGGGCATAGGGTGTAAGGACGTGGGGCTCAGGGAGCCTTGGGGCTAAAATTGGCTCAAACATGGCAACTATGGTGCTAAACTAAACTGCTAACCCCTGCAACTTGCGAGTTCTAACCTGGTGTTCCCTGTTGAGGGCCCCCGCTGTTTGGGCCGTAGGGTTTAAGCAAATCCAACCTCCCAAACCCGAAACCCCAACACCCTAAATCGAAATCGTAAACTCTTCTGGAGCTCTCATAGAAACCTTGTGGAACACTCATGGAAACCCTTCTGGGGCCTTTGACCCATGAACCCATATGGGTGGTTGTCAATATTAGGGTCCCTTTTTGGGTCCCTATTATAATACGGCACCTAATAACCTAATATTTAGGGTACCCAAAAAGGGGCCATAATTTTGACAACCACCCATATAGAGACCCTTACAGAAGGTTTATAGAGCCCTTACAGAACCCTTTATGGGACTCTTACAGAAAGAATGCTTGCTTGTAAAACCATTACAGAGCCCTCATAGAAACCCTACAAGGCCCTCACAGAATTCTCACAGAACCTTCCGAGGGCTCTTATACCAAAAACCGTAAACCCTAAAACCTTCCAGTACCCTTACTGGATCCCTTATAGGAACGCGAATAATTCCTTTAAACCCCTAAAACCCTCGAAGGAGCTCTGGGAAAGCAGGAGCTGAGCTCGGTCCGGCCTTCACCGTTTCGACTTTTGGGTTTCCAATGGCGAAAGGAGACCTTGCAAAAAAAGCTTTTGAGGGAGGCTTCCTAAACCCTAAACCATAAAAAACCCTAAAACCCCTAAACCCTTAACCCCCTTTACAGGTTCAGGGTTCTGGTTTTAGGTTAGGGTTCAGGGTTTGGGATGCAGGGCTCAGGTTTCTGGGTTTAGGGTGTAGGGGGCGAGGCCTTTGAAGGTTCCATAAGGTTTCCTTTGAAGTGCTCGGTAAGCTTACCTAAGCTTCCTTGACAAAGGCCTCAACGGTTCCACAAGCTTAACGGTTCCAAAAAGCTTCCGCTCGATCCCGTGAGGGGATCTAGAAGGGATCTTCAATTTAGGGGCCATCATAAGAACTCAATTATGAGAATAGTGTTCCGTTAAAGGGCTTTCTGGGTCCCAAAAGAGCTTAAGGTTTTGGAGTTCGAAGGCTTGCAATGCAGGGGGGAGACCCGGCTCCAGGCTTTTATCTTTTGAGGTTTAGGGGTTTATAGGGGTTTAGGGCTTATAGGGGTTTAGGGTTTATAGGGGTTTAGGGGTTTAGGGCTTATAGGGTTTAGGGTTTATAGGGGTTTGGGGGTTTATAGGGGTTTAGGGGTTTAGGGCTTATAGGGTTTAGGGTTTATTTATAGGGGTTAGGGTTTATAGGGTTTGGGGTTTAGGGTTTATAGGTTTAGGGTTTAGGGTGTAGGAATTAGGGATGTGGGGCGTAGTTAGGATTTGGAGGCTCAGGGGTTAAGTTTAAGGTTCAGGGTACGTCAAGGCCAGGGTGAACATAGCTATAATTATGCTTTAGACAATGATGGCAATGATGATAAAGGAAAGCTGCAAAAGTGCGTAATTATGTGAAGGAAAGGGAAAACGTTCTACTTTCGTCACAGCGGATTACCTGCGGTGCTACATTATGTCGACATGCCCTTACTCCTGTGGTCTTTCTCTGCATCGAATCTATGTCCTTAGGCCGCCTAAACCCGAAAGCCAAAGCCTGCCCTGCCCCTGACCACTGCCACAACGCCAAAAGCCCGGCTTCAGTGTCGATTTTTGGCTTTAGGAGCATTCAGGATATTCGTGCTAGGGTGTAGGGGTCCAGCCCCGACGCCCTGATCCTGAACGTCAGAATAATCAAAAGAGGGCTTGTTGGGTAGATTCTACCAAATCGATACAGGGACCGTAAGGGCATGCTGCTACTAACAGTTTAAACCTCAAAACCCCTAGCAAAGCCTTGGAAACCGCTTAAATTCCGCGAAGCCAGTTTACCACACCTTTTCCCTATCAACCGCCAGGGCCCCGGCCATTTCGAGACGGCGGTCTCATCGTCCCCAGGCATCAGGCCCTGTCGGAAGTTTCCAGATGTGTGAGATTCTTCTTCAGCGCTCTATTCAGGCCCTGACGGTTCGGGTTCAGGATCTGTGTGCGAGCTTCTTGAGGTCCTTCAGGGGCTTCAAGACTTCGGATTTCAGGTTTACGGCTGTGGGGTTTAGAGTAAAAGGTTTGGGGTTTCGGGTTAGGTCTTTAAGCCTGTTTAAGCTTGTTGGGTGCCAGACGCCCAAAACTCCAAAGCCTATTTTTTCGTAAGGAGACGCAAGAATTAAATTGGCATAAGGGTTCCAGTAGTGGACCTCACTACGCGCAAACCTTGAACCCTAAACCCAAAGTCCCAGCAACTCTCAACCCTAAACCGTCTAAACCCCTGAGCAACCCAAAACCCTAAGCCCATAAACACCAAACCCATAAAGCCCTACACACGCAAACCCATAAACCCCAAGACGCATAAACCCGTAAATCTATAAGCCTTCTTTTAACCCCATAAACCAGGCACCCATAAACCCATGACCCCCCAAACCCCGAAGCCCCAAAACCCTCACATCCGTAAACTCATAAACCCGTAAACCCGTAAACCCCTAAACCCCGAAACCCTTGTACCATAAACCCCCGCATCCTAAACTCTAAACCCTAGACCCTAAACTCTAAACCCATAAGACCCGAAACCCATTAAGCCCCTGCCCTACAAGGCGCTACACCGCCGAACCTCCTGACCTCTGAACCCCTAAACCCCTAACATAAGGGCCTAAATAATTAGAATCGGGTCCCCCTTTAAGGGGTTCTTTTAAATGTGTCTAGAAGGGATCTATAAGGGTACTATAGTATTAGGGCCTTAATAATTAGAATAGGGTTTGGGGTAGTCTATACTAGAATTATAATAAGGAGCCCCCAAAATAGCATAGCTAAGAAAAACACTAAATCCATAGACCCGCCAGTCTCGCCTGAGACAGGCACTGCCCTCCCACGGCCACATGGCCGGTGAGTTTTCTGAACTCGGGGAGAGACACCTCCGCCCAAAGGCTTCGAAGCTCTCTGTTGAGGTGGTTTAGGGTTTAGGGTTTCGTGATTGAGGGTTTAGGGTTTAGGCTTTATTTAGGCTATATGATGGCTGCGGCATACATCCAAGCACAGAGATAGCTGACGGAGGGGACAGTCTTGAAATCCAGCGCCCTGCTACCGAGCCAACAAAGCGTTTATTAGGGGTTTAGGGGTTTCGTAGGGTGGAGGGATTGAGAGTTTAGGAGACCTCACGAAACCCGTCTAAGGCCCGGAAAATTTCCCCTGATCAGGCCTGCTTCTGCATTCGAGCCTGTGCGCGACTCAAGAATGTTGGTTTAGGGGTTTCGGGGTATCCGGATTTTAAGGCGCAGAATGCTGGGGTCTAGGATTTAGGGATTTAGGCCTTAGGATTCAAGGTCTTAGGGTTGTGATCTTTAGGATTCCTTTTATGCCAATCAGGGCTTAGGACTCTGTGTCCAGGGCGTTTACGGCTCGAACTTTTCAGGTTAGGATTGAAACTCCCAAACATGAGCCACAAGTTCATCTGCGACGCCTGCTCAATGCGCGGGAGGGACGTCATGGCAAGCGGCGCGAGCCCTGAATGCCTGAACGCTCAACTCATCCGCAACACTGTGAATCCCGAACCCTGAGGCCTACAATTTTAGGGGTGGACGAACTTTCCGAAACTCTGCAGCATCTGACGACATCGCGGTTGCCCCTCCCCTTCAAGGGGGCGGCAGACGCTGGCAAGCCGAAAAGGCTTCGGGCAGTGTGCATAACCACAGCGACTAGTTGCAACAAAAGGAAAAAGCATTCAGAATAGTGACACGTAGGGAGCAGGGAATCACCCTCAGCTTAATGAAAACTATGAGCCGTGTTAGCCTCTTCAGGGCATGCTATACTGAAACTGGGACTGTTGATTCAACTGTCTGGGAAGACCTTGGGACGCGGCTCTCATCAACATCCGCCTTGGCAGCATTTCGGGTGACCTTGACTCCTAAACCCTAAACCCTAAATGTTGGTTCAAGACTTGTGCTTCACGATTTCGGTTCAGTTCCTCAATTGCGGAGTATTGGACTTTCTGGGTCTAGGGATTATGAAGGCTTTGGCATTTGCCGATTGCGGCTCAGGGTTTCCGGAATGGGGGAATGACTGTCGGCCGTCCACCCCACTGTTCGAGCGGTAGGTTCTCTGTTCCACGTTTAGGGTTTAGGGCTCAAGGCTTGAAGATCAACATGAGGATATCATGATCACATTACTGTTGCTAGCACTTTTGCACCCTAAACCCTGAACCCTAAACCCTAAACACTAACAACCCCGAACTCTCAGCCTGGTACACCACTAAATTCCAGGCCCCATGCTGCGTGTTAAACCAGCTTTCAACAACCCGCTCAGAACCCTAAAAAAAAAAACGCAACCATGCGTGCATATATATATATATATAACCTTAAACGCATAGCCCCATGTATCGCAAATCGTGCACTTCGAACCTTCAAGAGACGCAAACGCGGAAAGACAAGCGGCGCTGCGCCGCTCCCGGAGGATTTCACCAGGAAGGCCCGCTGACTCAAACTCTGCCTGGGCACGCATTAAGCAATCCTTCAGGCTTTAGGGTTTAGGCTTTAGGGTTTAGGGTTTTGAATGTAGGATTTACGGTTTGGAGAGTCCAGCCCAGCAATTGGTTCTATAACAGCTTCGGAAGATTCCCATACAGGTTTTATGATGGCATGTGTTTGCAGTTTTCGGGTTATAAACTCCTATACTATCAGGGTGCTGCTGAGGTTTGTTTGGTTCGGGTTTAGTGGCGGAGTTTGACCGTCTTAAACTCAACCTTTGCATGGGATTTAGGGTTTCCAGGATAGAGCTTCGCCGGGTCCAAACCCTAAACCTGCGAACCGAAACACCTAAAACCCAGGGTTTAGGGTTTAGGGAGACCCTAAAACCCTTACCATTCCTCTGGTTCGACTCAGTCTCGCAAGCACATCTAGAATCTAGACGAGTAGCAATGGTACCCCCTGTCCGTGCCTTGACACCTTCGAGATAATCAACTCCCCAAAACAATACTCAAACTATGAAGGAAGGACCCTACAATACCTTATAACAGAAACCCCTCAAAAAGTAACAACAACAAACACTCTTCCCATAATTAAGGCCCCGAGAAGACATGCAGCAGAGGAGGTCTGCTCCCTGTCGGAGACATGCACTGAATATAGCATAGGGGCCTTAATAATTGGTAGCGGGCGCATAGGGCGCCGCGCGACTTCATGCGTTTTTTAGTGTTTTTACAGCACATTTCCAAGGTTTTTCCTGCTGTTCAGGACTAGGGAGGGGGGGTGGGGCGGAATGGGGGGGAGGGCTTAATAGCGCCCGGCCGTCGCATATCCTCTCGAGTGCGCATTTGCGAGCCGGTAACGATTATGATTATGATCATGATCATGATCATTATGATGAAGACTCATATTATGATGAAAACACTGATAAAATCACAATGACGGTGATAATGATGCTGTTAAAGACAATGATGACGGTCGTCATGATGATGAAGATGCTTGAGATGATCAAATTGTTGGTGATGGTAACGAGGATGATTATGTTCATGATCATGACCATTATGATGATGACTAATATGATGAACAAATGATGGACTGTGAAAAAGATGTTGATAATGACAATCATGAACATGATTAAGGTTTTAATGATGCTCATCTTGATGATAGAGACGATGATGATGCGGATGATGCTGCTGATGATATTTCTAATCGTCAAAATGAAATAGTTTCCGTGATGTCCTACAAACCTGTTTTTGGTAGAAATCATGCTAACACCCCAGTCTCGCGCACATTCTAAGTACGAACGCAGCGTGGCGCCATGCGCCCGCACCCTAATAGGGGGTTCCTGATTATAATTATAGTATAATGAACCCCCAAACCCCATTCTAATTATTAAGGCCCCTATACTATAGTACCCTTATAGATCCCTTATAGCTCGGTGCAATCTTCTTTTCCTGAAGTGACAGGCATTGTCGAAGTCACTTGAAAGTCTTCGCCTTACCAAGACCCGCAGATCTGTCCTCTTGTCAGACAGAGCTGCAGCGGTGCTCGGCGCCATAGTACAGGCAGGGACGACTTCAAAACAGGCTTGATGTTATATAGGGGTCGGAATCACTGCTACGGGTAATAGCTTCTCCTTCTGGTCCCCGATACAACTATAGTACAGTATAGCCCCAAAACCCTATTCAAACTCTCCAAGTCCCCTATGGTATATCGGATGTACCTTCACGGAATCACGGCCTCTTGCACTCCCTTGCCTCTTTTGAGGCGCAGACTAAAACAGCAACAGAAACCGCAGCTCAGCGCAAGCATCGGGAAGCCTTTGTGTCGCTTAGGAAACAAAAAAGTGGAATCCCTTTGGGGTTTCGGGTTTTGCTGCCCTTGATCAGGTTTAGAGTTTAGGCGAGTTTAGGGTTTAGAGGTTAAGGGTTTAGGGGCTCTACTTCAAACTAGTCGGGAACCCAAACGGCAAGAAGTAACACAGATCCTTGAGATTGGCCAAGAAGCAAAGGATGCCAAGGGCAAGTAAGCCGTTGAACCCGGATTGGTCTCCATCGTAGGTAACCTTGGCTGACTTCTGAATCTGAACCTCTCTAGAAGACTAAAGTCTTCACATCCGAACCCAAAAGTTAAAGCTCTAGGACTTAGTATAGCGGCCTTAATAATTAGAATAGGGTTTTGGGGCCCATGATACTATACTTAAAGTAAGGAAACGCCACATTAGCATTGGTAATTATTTCTGCCCCTATAGTACAAGCCAACCAGACTACAGCCAGGTGGCGACTTCTGTGCCCCCATCTCCACCATATTGGCCATTGGGAGTGTCGGGGAAGTAGGGGCCTTCATGGGTCTAGGGTAGAGGGGCTTCCGGGTTGAGGGTTCAGGGCTTTTGGGTTAGGGTTTAGGGACCCTAAACCCTAAACCCTAAGGCGTTTCAGGGTTTTAGGCTTTGGGTTCAGGGCCTTTTGCTCTAGTGCCTTTTGGTTTTGGGTATAGGGCTTGAGGGTTTAGGGCTTTTCAGGGCTTTAGGGTTTCGGATGTGGCCTTCGTCGATGATGTAGATGGAAGCACTGGGATACAGCTCCATCTCTTCCGGCCGGATTCCGTAAATGGAGGTGCAGTAGTCTCCCGCAAATATGATGGGTTAAGGGTCAAGGGTGTAGGGCTTTAGGGTTTAGGGGTTCCCGGGTTCCCCTGAAGTGTACCGCAAGTAATACCCTTTTCCTCTTATCCAGATGTCAGTTTCAATAAGGAGAGCGCACACCAGCAAAAAGCGTATGCGGCACCCAGGCACCCCATCTCTTCATATGCCGTTATGAGATCCATCTCTTTGTCCCAGACGGTCTTGTGAAGGCTGATAATGGAGGCACCTGCAGCTGCATGAAAGATGCCGGTCTTCAAGAAGAAGTACAATCCCAGTGGTGCGTAGCTGCCTGGGTGTAGGTAAACCGAGACATGGTTGTCCAAGCCTGCTTCCTCCAGCTTGTTCACCATGAGCCGTCCCGTGGTGGGGTAGCCGGTCGCAAAAATCGATGAAGACTTTGCTGAACAGGTGGACGTCCGCAACGCCTCCACCGAACGCTCTGCAGCGACATCGCTCTTCACATCGAAGTCAAAAGCCACTGCGGGGTTGCTGGTGCATGCATTTGTTACGGTCTCACCAAGGCGTGGGACCCTCGTCGTGGTGTCGTATGTGTGTCCATCCACTTCGGCAAGTACTGTCAGATCTTGCACTTCTGACCAAGGTGTTGATCCAACAACTTTGTCCACTCCTGTCATGCGAATGAAGTTGTCGTCGTGGTGAATGATGGCCACCTTGTCCGAAGTACTCATGACATCGATCTCAGGATTTGCGCCTAAGGCGGCAGATCCTGCAACCACACTATCTAGTGTGTTTTCTTGCCCATGGGTCAAGTTGCCCCGGTGCAGGTAGATCACTGGGCCAAACTGATCATAGCACATCTTTCGTGGTGCAGCTCGAGAACCGTAGAGCACAGCAAGTGTTGCAATGCCACCTCCTAGCCACACAAGCCCACAACAACTGCTGCAGAGCAGGCCCAGCACATTGCAAGAGCAGCACTTGGGCATCTTCGGAACGGCGGCTCTAAGCCGACTTTACAGCACGGCAGCTACTACTCACTACCGCTGCTGCTCCTACTTTCGAGGCTTTGGAGGCTTCGGCTACGAAAGAAACACTCAAGAATTCTGAAGCCCTCATACCCAAACACCCCATCATAACGTCTTCAACCTATTCAGACGTCTACGTTGAGGAGAGTTCCACATTTGGGCTTAGGGTTGTGTACTGCAGGATTCGTGTCTTTCAAGTCTCCAAGGCAGCTCAACCTGCCTATGCTTCAAAGCCCGACCTAAACCCTCAAAAGTCAAGAAGCCGCCGCTGCGCCGGACCCCTGGCGCCCAGAATCCCAGAGACCTTCGACCAGAGACCTTCCACCTTGGTACCTCGAGGCCCCTCAGTGGTATATTCCAGCCTATTTCAATATATCCTAGTATACTCCGGAAATATTCTAGTATGTTATCGCATATTCTAGTACAATTAAAAACCATATTCTAGTATATTAGAGTATGCTCTAGTCATAACCGAGCCACATGCCTCAACCCCAAACCCAAACCCACAAAGGCCTCCTCCGGGGGGCGAAGCTGGCATGGCAGTTTAGGCACACGAAGCGCCGACTTGAGAGGCTCATAGGGCTTACGGTTTGGGGTTTAGGATTTAGGGCTTTTTGGGTTTGGGGTGTATAGGGTTTAGGGTTTAGGGCAAAGGGGCTTAGTGGGTTTAGGGGTTTAGGGTTATAGGGCTTGCGCTTTGGGGCTTGTAGGGCTTCGAGTGGCTAAGATTGGCTTGCGACCAGAAGAGGAGCATTGCATTGCCTCAGCACCAGTCTTGCAACTGCTGGCATGCAGAGTTTGGGCTTCTGGTTGGTGTTCTCGTCAAAAGTACGCCATGTATTGATCATGCCTCGTGCGAACATTCGGGCGAGCTACGAAGCGAGCATTTACGTGACACGGCAAAGATCAGAATGCGATAAAATTACACATCTAACACCCCGAAACCCTCAAACAACCCTAAACACAGCACTCTGACCCTGAGCTCCGATTCAACAAGTCTTGACTTACAAGCCTGCCTCAATCCCGGGCCGTCAGATCCTCAAAACCCCGGAAACCCTGAAAAGCCTTGGAGTTTGGAGGATCCAGACCGTTGCAGAGCGTGTCATAAGGTCTAAAATACGAGCATCAACACTTCAAAAACTGGTTTGTTTTTTTCTAGTCTGACGATATTTCGGGAAAGGCTCGTTAGAGTTTGAATACAAAGCACTGCATCCAAAAAATGCGAGCGGCCTGCTGGAATGATGTTAAGGGGCTCATGTATTTGGTGTTCGTTGTTTGTCTTAGGAATTCGGTGTTGCTGATGGGGTCTGTCTTCCGATTTCAATCGTCTAGGAATGAGAGTAGGAGGTCTAGGGGAGCCTAGGCTGCACCAGAACTGAAAGAGGACTCTTGTTAAAGTTGGATTTAAGAGTTATGGTCTAGTATGCAGCCCCAAAGCTTGCAGACGACTTGGAGAAGCTACTGTCCAAATACATCCCAACATCCCAATCCTCCTCCTCATATTCCTCCTACTCCCCCTGCTTCTCCTCATAGTCCTCCGCATCGTCATCGTAGGAGCAATTGGTAGCAGCAGAATCCAGAACGACAACAACAATATCAACGGCCATGAATCCTAAAACCCTACACTCAGAGGCACAACAGAACCCTTATTAGAACCTTCGCCAAAGCCTCAGAACTCAACCTAAACTTACCTAAACCCTAAACCCCGAACCCTAAACCCTAAACTCTGAACCCTAAACCCCGAACCCTAAACTCTGAACCCTAAGCCCTAAACTCTTCTTGGGAGAAGAAGGCAGCTCCTCCAGTTGGTGTATCGCATCCTCCGCCGCTCTCAGCTCGTGGGCAGGGACTCCCATCTGCCTTGGGGTCGGGGCTTCCGAGCTCTGTGCCACTAGGGCTTAGGGCTTAAGGTTTAGGGGTTTAGGGATTTAGGGTTTAGGGTTGAGGGATTTAGGGATTCAGGGTTTAGGGTTTAGGGTTTTAGGGTTTAGGGATTTCGGGTTTCGGGTTCAGGGTTTAGGGATTTAGGGTTTCAGGATTTAGGGTTTAGGCCGTAAACCCTGATCACCTAAACCCTAAACCCAACTTTAAGGTCTGGAGGTGGAGAGCTCCAGGCATCAAGAGTGACGACAGCCCCGAAGCCCTTAAGCCAAGTTGACCCAACCCCGAGACGCGAACCGAGGGGGCTGAAAGAAATCTTCGTGATATCCCGTTGCAGTGCCCAAGACTTACACTACAGTACACCCCGAAACTGTTTCTACCTGTCTGTAGATATTCAGGACCCTACATTACACCCCAATTCGGGAACCGGCGGCCTACAGCCAAGTCGAAGACTGGGCCCTACGGCTGTTGAGGGTTTGGGAGTTCAGGATGGCATGTGATGCTCTGCAAAACCAGACTAGCAGCGAAGCAGATCACCTCAGCGCTGCATACGAAAGAGCAGCTCTTCTCATTGAACAAACTTCTACTACCTCCGCGGATAGGTTTTCTAAAAACTCTATAACTTCTACTACCTCCCAGAATAGATTGCATCACTCCTTGTAGCTCGACCTCGTCTTTGCAAAGCAGCCTAGACTCATCGACTCCCAGCCAGAGATGGACCCTAGGCCCTAGGACGTATGAATCCCGTTTGGGTTGAGGGGTTGAGGGTTTGGGTGTGAAGGGTATCCCGTGGTAATACCCTTCCGGCCAGTAGCCTGCTACCATTTGGGATTCTATAGGGATCATAACACACCAAAAATTTACAAGTTAAAGGTTACCTATTCGTTCTACTACTAAGACACCCCGTGGATATTTACATGCAATACGCTTTGTTGCGGTTCCCTGTCGGATCTAACAACCGACATCCCAGCCTGGCTCGTTCAACGTAGCTCGGCAGCTTCTGGCCATCCTGGTTCTAGGCTGTGCAGTGTGGGGTTTTTAAGGTGCTCTGCGTGTGTGTTGCATGTGTTTCTTCTGTAGAAGGGGGGTTAGCGTGCAGGGTTTACTGTCTCGGTTAGGATTCAAGATGCCCTTCTTGCAGTTGGTAGTAATTGTCCCATTCTCGGACATCCAGCAGCCAAAGGCCACCGAACAGCACTTTGCACCATTTAAGCCACCCACCACCACTATACTGCCAACATTCCAACGAGTCAATGTCATATTACAGGCAGGGGCAGGGGCAGGGGCAGGAGGGGGGGGCAGGGGNGCAGGGGCAGGGGCAGGAGCAGGGGCGGGCAGAGAAAAGCTTCTTTCTTAATTTAGGGACCTGGCTCTACCGAAGGAGATACCCAAACCCTCAACAATTCAAGGCTGCATCAACAAGCTCACTCCGAAGATGCCGTCTGGTACATCAGTGGATGTGTACGGACAAACTGGCGAAAAGAAATCAGGGAGAGACAGAGAGACAAGGAGATAACATTGAGAGTATTTCTCTGAATAATTGTCGAAAACGTCAGCTTGCCAGCAACCGCTGCTAAACCGAAGACGGAGATGAAAAGCCGTGCGCATAATTCATAGTTCAAAGCAACCAACTCCTGTACCGGCCATCCTACCCTAAATCCTGAACCCTAAACCCTAAAAGCAACAACACTGGAGCTTAAACTCCCCCGAGACCGAGGGAGAGCCCAGCAGCACCCCAAAAACCCCAAATCTGGATACTGTGGGTTTTTCTTTTTTTGTTGGGGGGGGGGGGGCTCCATTTTCCAGCCCATACTATAGGGGTTTAGGGTTTAGGGTTTCTGGGTTTAGGCCTTAGGGTTTACAGGGGCCTGAAGAAGCAAAATGGCAGATTGAATAGAAATCCAATCAGGAACCCTTTGAAATGGTCTTGGCAGTTCTTCAGGCTTGTATGAATACCCAAATTATCGGCCCTAAACACCTGACGGCACCCCATCCCACCTTGGTTCGAACCGCCTTGGCCACCCTTCGCTTGATTTCCTCCTGCCAAGCAGAAAAAAGGGAAGCCCTGTACCGTAAGCTCGGGGGGTTTCGCGTGTAGGGTTTGAGGTTTAGGGTTTAGGGTTTTGGGTTTAGGGGATTGGGTTGGTGTTGACGGTGAGAAAAGGTCGAGGGCCTTAGCAACGGTTTCGCAAACGTCAGGAATGTTGGGATTTGGCCCAGGGTTCCATTGGACGTGCTAACACGAAGGTGAGTTTTGGGGACGGTGTCTTGCTGTTACCTCTCTTTGGGCCGCGCTTCTCGAGGCAGACAAACGTTAAGCATTATACCCTAGACTGTAAACCCTGAAAACCAAAAACCCTAACACCCTAAACCCTATAAACCCTAAACCGTAAGCCCCTAAACCCCTAAACCCCTAAACCCTGAACCCTAAACGTTATGCTGCTCGAAGGGAAGCAACAGGCTTCAGAGACCCCAAACAGCAATTTTGAGTCATACACCATGAAGGCATGAAGGGATGAAGAATCGGTTACTGGCAAGCATAAAGTGAGGGTTCCGTAATGGGGTTTTTTTATAATGTACCCCACAACCCTATTTTAATTATCAATGCCCCTATAAAAAAAGTAGAGGGGCTATAAGAATGTCTGCGACCTTCCTTGTCATGGCTCTAAGGCTCGTTGATCTGATCCATTGGCCGAATTCACGGCGAGGTTCAAGTGCCGATATTGGACAAAACGGCTTTGGGCTTAGGGAGAAGGCCAGGAACTCGGGCCTCAACACGGCGTCGGACATTTCAACGGGAAGAAGAGCAAAGACCATGGCAAGAGCGAAACGGCGAGAGGCAAGAGGAGATCAAAGCACGAGATGACTACCCGCAGCATCACCACCCCAACCAACCCTCAGTTGCTTCATGAATACCCGACGAGACTCCATTCAATCTTCGTCAGGGCCCCCCAAAGCCTGAGATCCACCCTGAACCCACCCAAACTATAGACCCCGAGCCGACACCTTGAACCCCGAATCCCAAATCCGAACTCGAAACCAAGCCTGCAAGCCTAAGCCTATATACTTTCTAGCCAAGACCCTGAACCCCAAACTCCAAACCTAAACTCTACACATGTGTGCACTAGAGGCTAAACCCCAAACCCTTCCGCAAACGCTGAACGGCAATCTGAAGCCCAACCCGAAACCCCTAACACCAGACAATCAACTCCACAAAAAAAAAAATGCCTCTAACCCTAGAGCCGAAAAGCATATCGGAAAAAACGGTGGCCTGAAACTCTTGCAGGCGCTTCCGTGCAGGCCGGAGGGTCAAACTGTCGGGCGAAAGCTTCTCGACCTTGGTCTGGGAGGCGGAACAAGCGTTTGGCATTTCGCGTATATGTAGGGGCTTGTCGGTTTTCTGAAGGGTTTATAGGCTTGTGCATAGCTGCCTCAAGAATTCTGCATATTAAAGCAGGATTGTACAAGGACTAGAGGGGATAGTATGGATAAATTTTCAAGCTTCATACACGGGCAGTAAGAACTGGAGTACGGTTTTTGGGTGTGTATTTTGATGTAGTTTAGTTTAAGGAGGCCGAAGGCTTCTAGTAGCGGCAAATATTCAAGCTCGATTTTTTAGGGTTTTGCATTTAGGGCTTGGAACTTTTGGATCTTCGGGCTTTAGGGTTTCGGGCTACAGGATTTTGCCAGGGTCTGGGGTTTAAGGGTTCTGGGGTGCAGGATTTTGGGTTTTAGGGTTGAAGGGTTTGGCGGTTTGGGTTCCACGGACTTTTGCTGGGGGATTCGAAGGCAGCGTAGACCCAGGCAACTTAGTAAGGCATCGATCGGCGCTTACAGATTTGAGGTTTACAGCTTCGGTGACTCAGGAACTGAGATTGGCTTCTCAACCTTGGCCGGGTGAGGCTGGGGCGGTTTAGCATTATGAGTTTAGGGTTTAGGGTTTAGCATTATGAGTTTAGGTTTAGGGTTTAGGGTTTAGGGTGCAGGTGCTGCTGAGGATTAGGGTTGATTCGGACTAGGATCTTGCCTAAACCCTAAACCCTAAACCTTGACCTAATGCAGAACTACCGTGGTAAGCTCCCAATCCTCGGCGAAATCAAGATCTTACACCTTGTTCTCCGTCAGGGTTTCGGGGTTAGGTCACGGCTAGGGGTTTAGGGTTTAGGGTTCAGGGTTTAGGGGGTGTAGGGGTTTAGGGTTTAGGGGTTTAGGGTTTAGGGGTTTAGGGTTTAGGGTTTGAGGGTTAGGGGTTTCGGGGTTCTAGGGAACTGCGGGGCAACCCAGACCTCCCACACGTAGGTTTGCCTGAAAAGCGAGAACCCAAGCTACGGAGCGATGCCGCCGTAAGCCCAAACTGAATTCAAGCTCCTCCTGGAACCCCTAAACCCCAAACCCTAAACCCTAAACCAACCCTAAACCCTAAACCCTAAACACCAAACCCAAAGCCTCAAGCTTCAGACCCGAAGAGCCCGAAACCCTGAACCCCAGAACCCGCAGCTCCCCAAGCCCCATCACAGACCGCAACCCTGGACCCCAAACCCCTAAGTCCATGGCTTCGTCGATGACGTGCCGAAGCATAACCTGAATTCAAACCCTGGGCTTCTCGGGAGACTAAGAGGTTGAGAGCTTCAGTGGTTTAGGGCTTGAAGAGTTAAGGTTTACGCTTTAGGGCTTCAGTGGTTTAGGGTTTTAAGACCTAGGTTGTAGAGTGTCAAATACCTACCGGTATGTTTGATGTATTGAGGTTGAGGGTTTACGGTCCAAGTTTCTTCAACCCTGAGCCCTAAAGTAGGCCATGGAGCCTGAGGCCCGCGCCCTCAGTTCGGTCAGGCTGCGATCTTCAGCTATAACAGGGCATGTAGGGGTCAAAAACCACAAACACCCAAACGGGCAGACGTACAATGTTAATCGAATTTAGTCGAACCCTCTCCCTCTTTGCGGAATATAGTAGGTGTATTCCAGCGTCTGGCTATATTCCGATCAAGGTTCTATCAGGGGACCTGCAGTGTAGGTCTTGGCCGTTTTTCCTTCCGGCAGCCCCTTCCGGCAGCCCGCGCCAAAGAGAGCCCAAAATACGCCAAGCCACAGCCACAGGAGGAGGGGCATGGTCATTTGAGACATTTTGTGCTCATACAAGGTCAGGTGAATTTTTTTGTGCAATTCACACGCTTCGCGAAAACGAGCTTAGGCGCTTGGAGATGAAGCTTGGGCCGTGTTGCGGCCTCCTGACTCTTGATCCTAGGCCTTAAGCTCTAACCCTAAATCCTAAAATTCAAAGCCTCAAAACCCTACTCCGTAAACCCCAGAACCCCAAAACCCGGAAGCCCTAAACCGTTAATCCCCAATCACACCCTTAGGCCGAAGCCGTGTTGTGAAATCCTAAGCCCGTAAACTCAAGAAATCGTAAATCCCAAGGGTCCCGACGCCATCGTTCGTCGAGATTGCCCATCGCAACATCTCCTGCAGAAACAACTCAGTCGTGACTTATCTGGCGTTGGAGGGCTACACAGTTCTATAAGGGGTTCTCTACGGGATGCAAAAGGGATGTATAGCAGTTTATGGATTAAGGTTTAGGGGCTTCAAGGTTCAGGGACTGGGATTCTTGGGCTTAAGGGTTGAAAACTGGGTCTTTGAGGCTTGGGAGTTTAAGGACTAGTGCTCTTGTGGGATTTAGGATTATGGCCCTAATTTAGACCGTAATGCCCCAAAACCCCCAAACCTTACAGGCCTAAACTCTAAGACTCCCAAAAAAAATCATCACAAAAATTCCCACCCCCCAAAAAAAGGACAATAACAACAATAATCAAAACTTAAACAACAATGTAACAATACTAGAGGTCTTACCAATAATAACCCTAAACCCTAAACCCTAAACCCTTCAAAGGGACCTGCGCCTTTTCAGGTGACTGCCGCTCTTCTTTGCACATCTCCGCGTATTTCTGCCTCCGGGGTCTGGAGTTCACCGCTCATGGTTTAAAATTTAGGGCTAAGGTTTTCTTTAAGGTGCAGTAGGGTTTAGGGGTTTAGGAGTTTAGGAGTTTAGGGGTTTAGGGGTTTTAGGACTTTAGGGCTTAGGCTTTAGGGAATATGGTTTAGGGTTTAGGGTTGGGGATGAGGGAAACAAAGTTTAGGGTTCACGGAAGTTCACGGTTCACGGGATAGGTCTATGTATAAAATACTACGCCATATGAGACTGTTTGTATAACTATGTAATACTGGGTAAGGTTTGAGCGGTTTCTTCAGCAGTAAAGGGCATCATGTGAAAGTATGCAAAATGCAAAATGTAGTGTTTAAGATGTACAACAATACTGCGGCAGGACGAAATCTCAGCGTATTCACGCATGTTGGTCTTGAACACTGCTCCCTTTCGCCTTTGGACTCCTCCACCAAAGTCCTCCGTCCACAACATTACCCCAGATGTGGATGGATGGATGGATGGATGGATGGATGGATGGATGGACAGGCAGATAGACAGATAGACAGGCAGACACGCGGAGAGACAGAGAGAGGGACAGAGATATGGATGGATAGATGGATAGATAGATAGATACAAAGATAGATTGATAGATAGATCGTATATGTATGTAAATATGCCTACATATGCATGCGCAGACAAACCGTAAACAAGAAATAAATACACGCACAGTCACTCATTCACGCACTTATAGCACACAAGCAAAAAGAACTTTCCCCGAATGTCACGGCGAACCCAAACACCAGGTGCCGCACCTCGCTGCCAGCACATCCATGCCCTCCGCTTCGGCCTGCACAACAGGAATCAAAAAAGTGAATTTGCTTCAGAAAAGTCACATGAAGACCTCATGAGCATGTCCTGAGCTTAAAATGCTGCTTTTAACAGCTCCCTTTTGCCGAATCCTCCAAGCCTTCTCGATGGCTGCGCGGAGATCGGAAGAGTCAGCTCGGCTTCTGCGGTGCAGGCGTAGAAAACCCTATTTGGTGTAGCAAGGGCTTCGGGTTGAGGGCTTATTTACAGTGTAGGATTTAGGGTTTTAGCGGTTTAGGGGTTTAGGGGTTTAGGGTTTATGTTTAGGGTTCAGGGTTTACAATTAGCTCGGCCGAGTAACCACCAGGTTTCTATATACCAGACAAATGCCCACCCGGCCATGCCCGCTCTCGAACCAAGACTCCACAAACCCAACAATGCCCAAAATGGAACACCCCCAAACCCTACAGTCCTAAACCCTGACCGAAGCCCCCAGAAAACCCAAAGTACGCCAAAAAAACTTCAAGCCATGCCCCAGTGGGCGTTGCCCAGATCAATCTGAGCTTCCGTGTCACTAACAATTGCATTATTATGTGAATGAAGGAGACATTTTTCGGGATGCAAATGCGGCCGTGACTTCGAGAACTATGCTTCCAGGTGAATCTGGCGAATAATTGCCTCCATAAGGGTTTGGGGCTTTCTGGGTGGTTTACAGTTCAAGGCGGCAGTATTCGGGGCTTGGGTATTGAGGCAAAATCAGGTTCAAAAGTTTGATTTAGGAGAATGGAATCTGAGGAACTCGCAAGATTGGGATTGACTGTCGTGGCCCACGAACACGTGCAAAAATCTTTGAAGAAGCTGAACCCTCTTGCTTCAGCACTCTCTACACCCACACACAACAGCCGAATGTCACAACACTCGACCTTTTACCGCATGCCCATGCACCAGAGCCAGAAGCACCCACCTCGCGTCGTCGATCATTCGTTCAACCTGCCGTCGCGGATGAGCAGAATCATCACGAGCAACATCTTTTCTTCATGATCAGCAACATCATCATCAGCATCAAAAGCACTTGCACCAGCAGCAGCATCATCAGCAGCATGAAAGCCGCCATCATCATAACCACCAACATCACCATCATGGTCATGCGCTCGCTCAACCAACAAAACAGTGACGGCTCTCAAACAGCAAAATCAGAGCAAGGAACACAGAAAGGGCAGCAGAAATGGAACGACAAAACAGAAAAACCAAAAAACAAAGTATATCAAGTAGACGCAGCTGCTGCAGTAGAAGCAGTAGCTAGGAGAAGAAGAAATAGTAGTAGTAGCAACAGCAGCAGTGGCATTCGCAGCCACCACTATCTTCCAGTGCTTCTTCAACGGTTCAACGTTGTTACAATCATAAATATCGTCACCATCGTCCTCACAACACGACAACACGGAAAATTGCCCACCAACAGCTCTCACCGGCGCAATCCCCAACAAAACATCCAATGCAGGGAGTGACCTCTTTGCGGCGGCTGCTCGCGCAGCTCTCGCAGCCCCCCATCCGCTCGGCCTTCTTGACTGGACAGTCTTGCTTCGATTCCCACAGGAGATGGTTTTGTAGATGCATGAGTTGGCACCAGGCTTCGCACAAGCAGCGTCACCGTATGCAGCAATATTGGGCTTATCAGCATGCTCGCTATCCTCATTCTTCCCAATTTAGTCGCAATAGTATTCTTCCACAAGAAATACGATGATTCACCGTGCCCCACCACCATCATCATCATGATCATGATCATTGCATTCATCACAATCATGGCTCCGGGCGCGGGTGACTTCGGTGCGGAAGGTTCGGGGCTGAGGCATAGCGTTTGGGTTGGTGCGTTGGGGCTCACCCCTTTGACCATACCCCTTCGGTCTGTGTGGAGTCTAACTGCCGGGCCTCGCTCCCAATGTGAAAGTAAGCAGCAAGCCAAGATATCAGGTTAAGGCTTAAATAGCATTGAAGACTCAATCTACTTCACCTGCGCTTGGCACTGGGACGGCGCTGGTCTCCCCACGGCTCCACACTTTATGGCTCAGGGTTCTAGATTTTGGGTTTTGGGGTTCATGATTTTTGTGTGTCACTTTTCGTGTTTCAAGCTTGGCTTGATGTTCCCCGCTTCGAAAATGCAGGCATGTCTGAAGCAGCTTGCCGACCCAATCAAACATGGTTTTACTTCATCCAAAAACCTTCAACTTTAAACCCTCCCAACATGTGTCCGAAATTGCAAAATTCACACTGCCGAGATCCCGCCTGCGAGATTCTCCCACTGGGACAATCTAGAGTCTACGCTAGGCCCATCAGCCGATATGGCTGCGTCACGATTATGGAATTTGATGCAGGAAAAACCTTGATTCCAAGTCCCGGAAAACGCTTGCCATATATTTCTCGCTTGATGACCGACAATATTGAAAGAAAAACATGATATATAATGCCATATTATAATGGTGCGCCACAAAGTATAAGATCATCTCATATCATATCATGTGATACAAAACAACAGAAAAACGATGTAATATGAATTAATACCATCTATGTTGCTAAAGAATTATATTCAACCAGCTTCTCATAGTTGAATGTAGCAAAAAATGGCTTAATATGATATAATACAATGCAGTACAGTATAGTACGTCCAACATAACATAACATAACATAACAGAACAGAACAGAACAGAACAGAACATCATATCATGTATTGTGCTTAATATAGTACATCATACTATAACAGAAGCCGAACATAATATAAATAAATATGATGTGTTGTTAACAGAACACAATTTTGACATAAAGCAGCATAGTATAACATGATATATAACAACATTAAAAAGCATGAAACATAATTTAACATAATATAACATTCTATTCTATGCTAAGATATGATACAGTACCTTCTGTTAAAGCTCTTTCTTTGCAAGTGTTGACCTGTCAAAACTGTGCCTTTTTTGGGAGCTGCCGTTCGACAAAACCGCAAAAACAAAACAGTTCCAACTCTTTGGGCTGCCAGGCCTGGAAGTGAAAGCATAA
This sequence comes from Symbiodinium sp. clade A Y106, assembly GCA_003297005.1. Classification (NCBI taxonomy): domain Eukaryota; class Dinophyceae; order Suessiales; family Symbiodiniaceae; genus Symbiodinium; species Symbiodinium sp. clade A. The sequence goes on from BGNK01000149.1 coordinate 153,811, forward strand.
CACATGCTTTTGCGTGGTCTTCACCCAACCTAAACCAGAGACCATTGTTTGAGCTCCGAGTGAAGGCATCAGACATGTTTTCTGTGTGGTCGTCACCCAAACATGAGGCCAAAAGGCCTTTCTGGTGGGCTCCGAGACTTCCGGAAGTGAAAGCATCAGACGTGCTTTTTCTTCTCTCAAAATGATACCGTTTTCCCTTGCAAATGCCAGCCAAATCAATCGTAACGCGCCTAAAGCACGTTACGAATGCGCGCCGCGCTGCTAGAAAATGCCAGATTTCGCTATCACACAAGCCTGGAACTGTGGANGCCAGCCAAATCAATCGTAACGCGCCTAAAGCACGTTACGAATGCGCGCCGCGCTGCTAGAAAATGCCAGATTTCGCTATCACACAAGCCTGGAACTGTGGAAACAGTACGATTTCCGCAAGATGCTGCTGGAGCATGGCTGGACCTGTGAAAAAATGCCACTTTCATGGAAGATGCATCGCACTCACCACTAACGAATGCCACAGTTTCGCTGTCAAACATGTGGGACTACAAGCGGGACCGCCGTGCAGATTGTTCGTGGGCTCGGCTAGTGAACCCGGAAGTGAAAGCATCAGGCGTGTTTCTGTTTGGTCTTCATCCAAAAATCAAACTTTCTGGTGGGCTCCGAGGCTTACAAACTGGAAGTGAAAGCATCACACATGCTTTTGCGTGGTCTTCACGCAACCTAACCCAGAGACCATTTGTTGAGCTCCGAGTAAGGCATCAGACGTGTTTCTGTGTGGTCGTCACCCAAACATGAGGCCAAGAGGCCCTTCTGGTGGGCTCCGAGACTTACAAACCGGAAGTGAAAGCATCAGACGTGCTTTTTCTTCTCTCAAAATGATACCAAGAGACCGTTTATGCCGGGGTCCATGCGTCGGAGTCGGGCAGGAAGCTGGGCCGGGTGAACTCTTGAGGCGGGCGGGGAAACGGTGTTCCGCTGTAGCCCTCGTCCGCAGTCTCGAAGGCGGCCACCGGTTCAGCTGAGTGTGGGGCTCCGGTGCGTTGGAGTAATCGTCAAGGTCCCAGTGCGAGGCGGACAACTGCTGGCCTTGCGATTGGGTAGGTCCAGGGTCAGAGACTCACCCTCTGCGATGCAGCCACAGGCAGCTTTTCATTCGCAAGAGTGCAACGGAGATTATTGGACAACGCCCTGAGGAGTGGCGATGACTGGCTGGATCGCACGCTGCGAATCCCGAGGAGACCGCCCGGATTGGGCCCGCCACCACACGAAGTGCCTCCGCTACAAATCATCAGCAGGCCTTCGTCGAGCCCCTGCTCGAGCGAGCCGGGCAAAGAGCTGCGGAGGTGGAGCGACAGGCCGCTCAAGACATCGAAGCTTTTGCATCGCAGTAGCTGGCAGAAGCAGAAGCTTTAGAAGGCTTCGCGACGGCGGCAGAGGCTGCGGCGGGCGCAGCGGAGGCGGCAACAGCAGCGGAGGCGGGCGGAGGAGCTCTGGCGCTGCTGGGCGAGGGAGCCCTGGCGACTGCTGGCGCCGTGGGCGCTGCGGCGGGCGGCTTGGCCGAGCGTTGGTCGGAACTGCTTGGGCCGTCGAGGGCGGCCTCAATGCGGCGTCGCACATGATGGGCTGGGGTGCAGCCACGGGTGGCGGCACGGATTCAGACGCCTCGCGGGCCAGCCGCGCTACAGATCCGCTGACCTTGAATGGGATGCAAGAGTCGGGCGCCGTGGACCACTTCCAGGTCCAGGAGCTGCGGCGCCAGCAGCGCCCACAGGTCTTCAGGATTGACTTCGGAGGACGAGCCGCAGGCGCAGCCGCAGCAACGCATCGTGGCCCGCCAGGCGCGGCGGCCGAGAGCGCAGCATCCCGGTCTCTTCCGACAGCGACCGATCCCGCATCAGCCCGCAGTCCCGCTCCGACCGGGGACCCCTCGGCACCCAGCCGTCGTTCGACCAGTTGAGGAACGAACCAGAACCTGCGTGTCTATAGTGAAGGGTCATGCAAAACGTCACTGAAGCACCACAAGCTTGGGAGCAGCAACGTGAACTACATTCAAATTCGAAAAGATGTGCATTATCACTGGTGGGATTCCCACCTAGAAAATCTCCTTTTCGAAATTTTCTGCCTTCTCTTGACTTGAGCAGGAACCACATGTATTCACTCATCACACATGCACAACAGAAAGGTTCCAAATCGTCACAGTCTCGTCTCTGAGCGCCAATGCAGCGTCGAAGGCCGCTTGGGTCACGTAGCTTTTGGCAGGGCGGTGGCGACTCGCTGGTCCACGTCAGGGGCTGTTTGCGGGGCCGCCAGATCGATCGCCAGCTGGTCCACCACCGATTTCAGGGCGTAGGTTGCCGCAACAGTCGCCAGGGTGGCGTTGTTTGTGGAGGCGATGCTGCTATTCATCGCCGCCGTCGTGGGATGGTTGGCGAGCTTGAGGTCGACCGAAGCGGGTGTGCTCTTGCCATTGACCTCCACCTGGAGGGCGTCCAAAGCGGACTGGTTGGCTTTCGAAGCCACCAGGCCCTGCGTCAGGCTCGGCCACCAACCCGGAAGCGTTGGCCAGGATGGAGCCCTCGGCTGCGGCGAGGTTTGCAGCCAAAGCATACGGAGTGAGGTCTGGAGCTGCGATGGCTGCACCACCATCCGCGCCGAGGACGGCACGCTGCTCTCCTCCTTCGCCGCCGGCAACATCGGTCTCGAGCAAGACATTACCGTGCGCTCGGACCGCACCTTGAATGCCACCACGGTGGATGTCGCCCAGTTCTTGGTGGGCTCGACGGCGGCCACGGGAACTTTCACCAGCAGGAGCTCCGTGTCGGCCACGCAGGAGATCACGAGCGACCTCAGGGGACGCAGCCTGCAAAATGTCGTATTTGGGTTTGGGTCAACTGGCTACGCAAGGTTCGTCGTTCCTGGATTCTCTGACCTTCGGTTGGGCTTTTAGTGGTGTGTTTTGATCCGGCTGCATTCGCCAAATTGGGCTGCCTATCTCAGGCTAGGGAAGTCTGCGGTGGGGTAGGATGGGATATGGCCACCGCGTACGCAGAACCCTCGCCCAACCTGTGTGCACATGTCATGCTCTGTCAGGTTGCAGCGTCCGTTTGTTCAGGTGCCGCGCATGTCCTGCCCGCCCTTCCCAGATGGGGTAGGTGACGGTGCATGAATAGCTGGCGGATGCCAGCATGCTTGTTTGCTTTCGGAGACGGCCCAAGGGCCCCGGCGGAGATATACCTGACAGGGGCGGAAGCGGGGGCATGTGCCCCCCCTTCCGCGTCAGTGGAAGATTTTGCAGCCAAAAGTGTCCGCCCACGCCACATGGTTTCAGGTGTGCGCTACAGGTACAGTGAGGGTTTCTCAGGCGCAGGGTGCGTGACCGCCCGTGCGAGTGGTGGTAGGCGCCGTGGCATGAATGTCGGCCGCATGCCAGCGTGCTTGTTTGCTTTCGGAGACGGCCCAAGGGCCCCGGCGGAGATATACCTGACAGGGGCGGAAGCGGGGGCATGTGNTAATGCACAACTGCAGCACGAAATTGGCATGAAGGTGCTCGCAGATGCTGAGGACTTGGCCCTCTCCGAAATTAGACACTGCACCGCACCTGAGCGTTTAGAGTTTAGGGTCTAGGGTTGAGGGTTCAGGGTTCAGGGTTCCGGGTTTCGAGTTTAAGGTTCCCAGAGACTCCAAAACCCCTTAATTAAGGACTGTACCTCAAATCATATTAGGGACCCTATCATAATTTAAGGTATATTCCTTAATTCAGGGTTGTGGAGTCGTTTAGAGTTTAGGGTGCTTTAGGAAGATTTTCCTTGTCGCTGCTTTTTTTGTGGGTTCCACCTAGGATTATTTCGTTAAAATCGAGAATCAGTGAGGTCTTGCGCAGCGTGCAAGGGGAAATAGAGGTGCTACACGCTCCGCTCTGTCGTAAAACGCAGAGTTTGGGGCCTGAGCCTGCGCAGTGAAGTGCCGTACTACACGCTCTGCGCTGTGGCAGGAAGCCGATTTGGGGCCGATACTCCCTTCCATTTAAAGATCTAAACTGAGAAAATCTTTGAATCGTTGGTATGGTGCTACGGCATCTCAGGCTTGTTCCAAAATTACAACGTGGGCATGTTACTACTTGAAGGGCCTCGAAGACGCCTGAAGGGCAGCAAAGAAACTAGCACAAAGCTGCGTCATGAAACGGCTGCTGTCAATCGCGGAGGCAACGGCACACGAAATCACTCCGGGAGACTACGCCAAAAAAAAAGGAAGTTTTGCAACGTCAAAGAGGCTGGGCACAGGGCTCGCGCACTGCATCCTCTGGGATCTGGCCTCCACATTGCAACACCACTTTCGGTAGCCAAACGAGTGGGCAGAA
>BGNK01000149.1:161888-192465 GCA_003297005.1 Symbiodinium sp. clade A Y106
TAGGATGTGGTGAACGAGCTAGTATTTGCGAGGAATTTGCCGCACCTTCTGACAGAGTCGCGCGGAGTAGTGGGGTACGGAGTAGCTGAAACTGTAGCAGTTGCTACGAATTCGTTATTACATGGGACGTTTTAGTAAAGCAGAACGGAAAGAGCTGGTATAATTTGAAGCAAGTCAAAACGTCTCAGCGACCCTGCAGGAGGGTTTAGGATAACAGCAACCCGCGTGCTTTTAGTCTAAACCGCCCAAGATCATCCGTTCCACATCTGCTGCTTGTCACTTGGGTCCAAGTCAACCAAAACCACGTCTGTCTTTACGCCAACCTAGATGCACGTACCGAGCGTTGATTTTCCAAACCACTCCAGAGGAGCGTACCGAAAAAAGACTTGCCGAACTCTCTCCTTAAACCTTAAGCCCTGAGTTCGTCAGTTCTCGCAAGCCAANCTAACCCTATACTCTGAACCAGGCTAAGCATGGCTCCAAAAACAAATATCAGTTGGATGACTCCATCGGAAACACTCCTACGACTGGGTCTTGGCGGGTTTGGGGATGTGAAATGGGCTCGGGGTGGCGGCTGGTGTCTTCCCGTATTTTTTTCCGATTTTCGTCTTCTCCTGGGCCCTGTTTCGACATTCAGCTTTTGTCCGATTTGACGGCCCCATTTTCGAGACCGAAAAACTCTTCGAAAACCTGTGCACCACAAGGGGCCTCCCCTGTATCCATGCAGATTTTATGAAAATTTTTGGGACTTCGACTTGTTCGGACCAAGTCCCGGAAGTCCAACTACTCAGCCTGTGCATCTTCGAGTCTGCTGGTGGCTCAGTCTGCGACAGGCACAAGTGCCAGTGAGTGGAGGAAGTGTTCCAACTGAGCACATGTTCAGCTCCAGTTCCCGCCTACGTCCACGTTGGATGCGGACCAACTGCAGCAGTTGATGTTGCAGATGGCTACTTGCAAGTGCTGTGACTGGTTCTGGAAGCTTTTCGAGTTTTGGTGGTGCAGAAAAGTATCTGCCGAAACTACACCACACGCGGAGAGATGAAGCAAAGAAGAATTCGTGATAGAAGAGTTCCACCTTTTCTGGAAGTGCTGTCGAGTTGGAAAGCCTTGACCCACGACACGACGCGTTTGTGGGAGAGCTGAGACAGTGTTTGTTTGTGTCGAACGATCCAGCAAGTGAGTTTGCCCAGCGACACGAGGGAGAAGCACACAACTGTTTGCGAATCAAGAAGGAGTTTATCTCCTGATATTATGATCTTGCCTTCGAGACGTCCCAAGCTGCAAAAAAGCGTTGTTTTTATGCTTGCCAACTCTTTAGATCGAGGAGATCGGAGCAAGCAGCCACGAATCCCACAGCCACAAGCAGCCTGGCAAATGGGAAGTGCACATTGATTCCATGCGATTCACCCACAACACTTCTTGTGTTGCCAGTAGGTGTGAAGGATGGCCTACGGGTGCCGCTTGAAGATTTCATAACGTAAGATAACTGGTTGAACAACTTTGCACACCAGAGGGAAATGCTGCAGTTAACAGAGATGTTTTCAAACTTTCTTCCACATGTGATGGAGATCTGCCGACTGAAGCTCTTGGGCTTTGAGTCTCGCGTCAGCCCATTCAACAAGCTGTGGTCAATTGATTCTTTCGAGCCGGACGACTCGTCGAGCAGTGATTATGTGCAACTTTTGATGGAAGCTGCTTAGAGTACGGAGTCACATGCAACATCATTGTGAGATTGAGTTGCTCACAATTTGCTTCCCAAGTTTCGCCAAGCTCTGCAAACCATTCCTCCAGTCTGTCGTCCAGAAAACATGAAGACTGACACTCACGTTCGTGCCCATCTGGAAGGGCCGTAAGGCTCTGGCTGATCCTTGCCGTCAGCAAAAGGAGTCGGTGAGACGCCGTGGCCACTCCGTCTCAATGCTTGAAAATTCGACTGCTGCAGATTTGATCTTGATAAGGCTTGTCGTACTTGTCGTAGAGAATCTTAGAGATGTTCCGCTTCGGCTGTAAATTTTTCCATGAAGCAATCCACTTCTGAAGTTTCAAGTTCAAAGTCTTGCAAAGCCGTCGCTTCGTCGCTGATGTCTGTGTTAAATATGGCAGAGTCATCTAACAAATTACTATTTGATGCGTGGGTTTCTGGTGGTGCAGAGCCATGTTGCTTACAGAGCAAACTTAAAGATCGTCTTGGAGAGCCCGTGCTGCGTCATCGTGCTCCTGCGAGAGAGTGTCCATGCGACGTGCACCAGCTTTCGCAGCATAAACATAATTGGCATTCGCCTCGCGTCCCTTCTGATTAAATGCGGATTCACCAGCATGTGGAACGAATTTCAGTCTCTGTCTATGATGACGTCAGCTACTTTGAGGAAGCAGAGCAAGTTTTGCGGCGTTGCTTGAGTGTCGACCACGTAGGCTTCTTGGTGGCCACAGCTGACGGCATTACATTCACAGATGTTGCGAAACTTTGCAGAACCGTACAAGAAGCTTCGTGCGTTACCGCGCCTCGATGAATATCCATGCGATGTTGCTGTCGCAGCATTTCGACTCAGTTGCTCGATGCACATGTGCCTAGCATGTACATGGACGAATTCCTACACACGGAGGCCGTTCGTGTGCTTTAAGGTTTGTTTGCAAGCCCGATCAGCATCGGTGAAGATTCTCTTGGCTTGGCTTGGGAGTTTTTGGGAGACTACATCAATCTTCTGTTTATGAACGAAGCAGCCGCGGATTCACCTGCCGCGAAGAAACAAGAGCTATTTCTCAGAGAATGTCACAGTAGAGACGTTTGCATCAGATCTGCGAAAGCGAAGCTTCCCCTTTGCGCCGCTCAGCTGTATTCCCGAGCTAGAAGGCATATGACATGCTGGTTGAAAAATTGCAAGAGTCGTCTTGGGGGCCTTGGCGTGTAGGGAGTGCCTTGGATGTGTTGACACACGTGGCGGACTTGAAGCGCGGTGTGGCCCTTATGGAAGCAACAGGCAAGCCTCTCTCCAGTACACCTGGGACTTTGACGCCCAAGTTGAAACTGTTGGAGCAATGGGACTTGTATTATTTGGCAGCTACGGCCTGCTGCCGGATGAGACTCAGTCTCCGCCTACTGGCTGGCCAGGTGAAGCCGGATTTGCAGCGCGGTTCAGCTTTTACGCTTCTGCATCAACGTCATTCACACCTTAAGAGAACATGTCATGAGTCATGGTCTTTGCAAGAGGAAAATCCAAATTGATTGAAAGTATGGCTTGATGCGTCGTCAAAATAGGAGGATGACAGCTTCAGCTGCTGCATGCTGTGAACGCTGTGCCACCAATCTTCGTCACGAACCCCGCAACCCATGCCTGATGCGCAACGTTACTGACAATGGCTGGAGGTTTTGGCTTGGACCGCCCTTAGGCGCCGAGACTGTAGGAGTCCAAGCAACAACTTTGAGGAGTGCGGGATTTAGGGTGTGTGGAGTGCGGGGTTTAGTGGATTTTGTGTTAATTTGGATTTCTCTTGACAAAGTGGCATGTGGATAGCGGCTTGAAGATAGAACTCGGTGAGCTCAAACACGTTTGCCCACCACTTGGTGTTTGGGCCGGTGGCCAGTGCAACTCTGGTTGTTGAGTCGTTGAGAGACAGGGAGAGAGCGAGAGAGAGAGAGAGAGAGAGTGGTGTGTGTGTGTGTGTGCAGATGTTGACGAGAGGAGACAGCCCTCACACTGGTGGCAGATCTCAGCGAAAAGCTTGAAGCCCGAAGTGTTTGGCTGAGCTTCTGTGGACTGCACTTGAAGTTCCGCACAGCAGTGGCTGCGCTACACGTTGAGGTATGTAGCCTTTGTGTTTGCCAGCTCCACAGCTTCGCTGTTGTTCCATTTCTTGACAGTGTGTAGATTTAAGAGATGGCAGACTACAACTAGAGGCTGGTATTGGAACCCAAGGCTAGCAAACCCCGGGACAGTCCCATATGTAAACAGCCCCAAACCCTATACAATCTTCTTTCTTATTCTTGGCTGGGCCACCCACATCAGGCATGCTGCTCCTCGGCAGAGTGCGAAGCCGAGGCTACCAGCTGGCAATTCGCTGAATTGCGATCGGAAACTAGGTTGTCCGTGGTAGACGGGAAACTCTGAACCTTAAATCCTAATTTCTCCGCTTTGAGGCAATTCCAGTGCCAATTCCTTTTGGAGGAGTTCAGCTTTCTATTTTCAGCAAAGCCGGATGAGGTCAAGCTGCTCACATAACTGAGCACGTTGCACTGTCGCACGTGATATGTGTATATGGAAACTCCTTAGAGGGGATTGATTGCGCAGTGGAATATTCCAGGACTTATGTAACTAAGGGGATATCAGGAGTTTAGACTATAGTTCATGTATTGAGATGCTTGTTTCCATCCTGTTTTCCATTCAGATCTGCTGCAGTCGTGCGCCTTCCCCTAAACCCTAAAGTTGGCTGGTGCGTATTTGCTTATAGTATGGTCAATGACCTTAAGGCTTCAGCAATCATGGCCCTAGTAAGGCGGACGGACCTTAGATAAAGGTTTCGGGCTCAGGGTTTGTGGAGGACGCCCCAAACTTGACCTCTAATTTGAGGAAGCCACCAGTAGGAGTGCTAGGCATGAGAGTTTTGAGGGCCTTCAAGCGGAGAAGCCACAGGGACTGGAAGAAGGGCCGGAAGAATAGAACAGCACACAGATCAAGATATCAACGTAATGCACTTAAATTCCGACCATTTCTGAAAGTTTCGTCTCAAGCCGTCTTGCCGCAGTCATCCACGCAGCCATGCTTCAGCAACTCCTGCTGCCTTCGGCGGTGCTCTTCGTGCTAGCTGAAGGCATCCAGACAACATCAAGCCCCCCCAAGCGTAGACCCCGAAACCCCAGACCCAACACCCAAACCCGATACCCTAGAAAAGAGAACGTCTTCGACGAATCAGAAACCTCGTAAACCCACCAAGTAAACCCGACACCCTAGAAAAGAGAATGTCTTAGACAAAATCAGAAACCCCATAAACCCACCAAGTAAATCTTGCCTTCCTGCGCCCAACAGAAACCGCAAACCGAACAAACCCCTGAACCACCCAACAGCACCAACCATCCCTCAAAAGCACGGGCCCTAAACCTTAAACCCCAAACCTTAACAGGTGCTCCTCAATGCCCCTTTCAGTGTGTGCCGGGTCTTGAGAAGATGGGCGTGGGAGTAGACCTGGCGTTCTTCACCCCCAAGGCAAGTCTCTAGGGTTCTCGAGGATTCGGCCTAGGATTTACTACGGTTTGACGGACATCTGCGGTTGTGTTTTGAAATGTGTCTTCGTAGGATTTTATGGGGTCTTCATCGTGGTTTTGAAGGTTTTTTGCCGAGTAGTGAGTAGGTAAAAATCGGGCTTGTAAGATGTCTACAAAGGAGCCTTCCTACTGGTAACGAGGGTAGAGCTTTATTTAGCGTTGTTTTTCAAAGAGATGTTAGAGTGTCTGATCGGGCTTTATATACATTTTCCCTGGCGTCCCCTAGTTTCTCAGCCACTTGGGTCAAGGGTTTACGGCTATTACAGCTGCTGCTGCTGCTGCTGGTGCTGCTGTTGCAGCCGGTTTCGACATTCGCAACTGCAGCTAACGTAAATGGGATATCTCATGATATCTCTGATGAGGTGCCTCTGTGTGTGTGGAGCACGAGTAAAGGAACTAAATAGTTCTATGGCTAAGAACTTGATAGTCTGCAGAAGCCGTCAGGTAGTTTTAGGGTTTTCTAGTTTGTGGTAGCTGTTTTTGCTTTTCCCGGCCTTTCGTAGCAAACCAGGGCCCGATAATATGTAGAAAAAAATCAAGTCCGCTTGTGTCGTGGAAACACCGAGCTTGTGCGAGGCCTTCAAACAACCGCATCCACTGAAATAGTTAGTCTTTTTTTCATAGCTTTTCCTGGCCTTTTCTAGCTTTCTGTAGTTTTCTGTAGCTTTCTGCAGTTTCCATAGGTTTCCGCAGAAAACATGAGCTTTCCCGCAACTTTCCAGCAATACGACGAGACACCTGGTTCAAGGTTTACCTCATATGTCCGTATGTGCAACAAAGCAATTACGCAGAATCATGGAATACTGGCTACATCTGGCTACCGTTGTGCGCAGACAAGCTCCATGTCCTCAACATTGCAGGTGGCAATATTTAGGGTCTTACCGGTATAGGTCGAGGGCTCAACAGTCAGGAAGGACATATTATCACCAAAAGCCCTCTTGAACTTATGACTTATGAAGCCCCCTATATTGAACTTATGAAGGCCCCTCTATTGCCTCTAGCCAAGAAGGTAGGTCCTTTTTCAGTTAGTATCTCTGGTAAGCACGTTTCCAAGGACCTTGAAAACGACCGCCAGGTGCAGCAGCAGGTGGTACCTCAGAAGATGCTGAAGCAGCGAGTTGTAAACATGACGAACTCGCGAGCTCAAGTGTGGACAAACCCTTTCGTGAACCAGACCTATGGCGTGTGGGATCAGGTGCCGGGGTACTTTATAGGAGCTCTCTTAAAAGGAACCCGATTATAGAACCCTATAATCCCTGCTAAAGGGTACTTTACAGCAGGAACCGCCTTGAGGGATCTGCTTCTTGGGATCATTGAGCACTTCGGGGTCTCGGGACTCTGAGAATTTCTTGGGGCTTTCAGGCCTCTGCATTTCGGGCTCGAGTCAAGGCTTCAGGTCTCGGGGTTCAAGCTTCCTGGATTTATGGCGTCGGGGTGGGTATCTGGGACAAGCCTGACGAAACCGTCAACCCTAGACCCTAAACCCTGAACCCCTACTGTAGGTCCTGAACCCTGGACCCTAACGGGCGATCAGGTGTCCGAGCTCTTCGTGAACAGCCGTTCGACCCGCGATGCCTTCAAGTTCACCTTCCAGAACGACTTCAGCTTCGAGGTAGCTGTAGCGGTTCCTTTTAAAGGGTTTCTATAGGGTTCTGTACGAGGCTTTCCCGCATAGACCCCTGATCTCGAAAAGAGTTGCTACAGGTATACTGTAAAGGTTTCCAAACAGGCTACTGCAAGGGTTTGTACAAGGGTTTCGATAAGAGGTTTAGTATAGAAGCCTGAATAGTTGGACACTTCCCTATGGCTATGCAAAAACATACCCCAACACTCTGTTCTGGTAGTTACAGTAGGGCGCGCTAGCGCTAGCGCTACCGCTACTGCTGCTACCTCTCCTACTCCGCTATCGCTACTGCGGCTGCCGCCCAATCGCAGGCCTCAAGGTTTTGGGTTCGAGGTGCAGTATCCCTTAACATGCCAAATCCTAAGACCCGCAGCTTAAGCCCTGAAAGACCCAAGCCTTTAAACACAAGATCCGAAGCCTACAAAATCTAGCAAGTCCCGACAGAATCACCAACCCTCCAAAGAAAGACTGTAAGCCACTCAACACCCTAAGCCACCAGAATCAAAGTCCTGTCAACATTCTGAGTTCTTGTTAAATTTAATTTTTAGTTACCATAATACGAAAACCATATTGTTTACTATAGGTCCCTATTATGGTAACGCAACTTAAACTCAAGCTCCTTAAAAAAAAGGAGCAGTTTTCGGAAAGCGTGGACGGCGACGCGCTCTTCGGACTGATCTCTGCGTCCGAGGAAATGTCCGAAATGTTCAGCCTCGTTACCAAGGCGGAAGTTCGGGGGCTTAACCCTAAGGGTCCGAAGGACCCGATATTTAGGTAATGTAGGAACCTGATTAAGAAACCCTGGGTCCTTATTAGGGTTCCTTATCTGCATCCTACAATTTTGGGGTTATAGGCCCAGGGTTTCTTAATCAGGTTCCTACAGTACTTAGGTTTAGCATAGTAATTATGTAGGTTACTATTTGGGAGTCAAGGCGGAGGTTCGGGGGCTTTAGGGGCTTTAGGGGTTTAGTGGTTTAGGGGCTTTAGGGGCTTTAGGGGTTTAGGGGTTTAGGGGCTTTAGGGGCTTTAGGGGCTTTAGGGGTTTAGGGGTTTAGGGGCTTTAGGGGCTTTAGGGGTAGGGGTTTAGGGTTTAGGGGTTTCGGGTTCGGGGGCTGAAGGTTTATTCAGGTAACTAAAGTCAGCTTAACCGTACTAACTGCTACTATCATTATGCTACTATTATGGTCACTTAAATGAAGTTTTCTTCCTTGGCAACCCCCCTAGCTTAAGGTTTAGGGGTTTATAGGGTTTAGGGTTTAGGGTTTACCCAATAATTAGGTACCTAGGTTTAGGATAGTAGTTATGCAGGTTACTATTTGGGAGAGTATATGATAATTAGGTACTTGGACCCCTAGGGTAAGGTTGCCATGCAGATTCCTGTCAGGATGTTCGCACTGAAGAACGATTACGTCATGAGTCGGAAGTGCGAGCCCTGGCAATCTTTCTTCTCAAGTCGTTTAGGGTTTCAAGATGGAGGTAGGGGACGTCGCACACGTGGTGTGCCATGGAACGGACGGCCACAAACACGTGACTGGCTGGCTTGTACATGTTTCAGAAGCGGAAGCCTGCCTCGCCACCGTACCTTCGAGCATCAGTTCTGTTTCAAGCAAAACGAGTGGCAAGGCAGGCGGCGAGGACATCGGGTTTATCAAAGTTAGCCGCGAGGCCCTCCTCGCCTCCCGACCTTCGGACTGGAAAGGGATTCGCAGCAAGGATCTTCCTGCATGGAGCAATTGCTCGGTTGCTTGGACAAAAGTGGCCGGCCAAGACCTCGGCAGCAGTGGGGCCGAGGCTCCTCAGAGCAGCCGCCCGGGTCGAAGCAAAGCCCGCATCGAGGAGGAGCTGGGATCCCTGAAACAGCTGTTCCAAGGAAGACGGAGCAGCCGAGCCCGCGACGACGAGGACGAAGAGGACACCGAGGACGAGGACGAAGACGACGACCCGGCCGAGAAGGACTTTCTTCGCCCCGGTGCCTCAGCCCCGAAGGAGAAGCCCCGTCGAGCCGCGAAGGAGCCGGAGCTGGACCTGAAGAAGGAGATTGCCAAAGCCTTGGCTGGGGGGCAGAATGCCTCCGACTTGCTGCCCCTGGCAATGATGGCTATGCTGGGGGACGATCGGAAGCGCAGCCGGCACGGCCGAAGCGACCGAGCCGAGGGAAGCAGCCTCCTTGGTGGCTCCTCCTCAGACGACTCGGACGGCGATCACAAGGCCGCCAGCCGTGGACTCCGAGCCGTCAGCACGCTGCACCGGCTCCACGACCGCATCCAGAAGAATCCTCGGAAGATTTACTTGGCCTACGAGAAGGAGATTCGGGAGGAGCTCGGCATAGTTCCGGGACAGAGCTGGACACTCCGCGACTACATGCGCAAGCAACCGTGGGGCAAATTCAAAGGAATCTATCGATGCACGATGATGGACGTGGCGGTCTACGAGCAGATAAGATCGGGGAACCACGAAGTGGCGGCGGCGCAGTTGGTGCAGAACATGAAGGCGAAGCTGCAATCGGTGTTGCAGGGGGGAGACTGGGCTTCGGCCTGGCTCCTCACGGGGCTCGTAGATCCGATGCAAAAACGGGACTTTGCAGGCACTCGGGAGGAAATGTCCGTGATCTCGGGATATGTCGAAGCCCTGGCGAGCCTTCGCAAGAAAGTCAAGGAAGCCAACACCCACGCCAACGGCGAGGACGAGGAGGAGCCGGCCTCGGCCAGCCGAAAGTGAAGCCCAGACGGCTGCATGCTTCACCATCCCCGGGGCCTTACTTTAAGCACCCGGCTCTGGAAGGACCGAATTCAAAGTTTCTAAAATATCTTTTGTGGCTTGAGGACATCCAAGGTACCCTGCCGGTACGGACCGGCAATGACGTGCCACTTTTCCCTGCGGTGCTGCCCTTCCCTGAGGCCTCTTTTGTCGAGGAGGTCAGTGGGGACGACCAGGCCCTACTTTGGTGGTCCAAGGCTTTCGTGAACACGTTTGTAGCCTGGGGCAACTTTGTGGTGCTTGGCTGCCCCGAGTTGGGTAGCAGCGCTTTGACAGAGCGGATGTGCAGCAGTTCTCTGAGAAGTTGCTCGGCGAGGTGGTTGAATTCGCATCAGTTGAGTTAATTTTCGGGTCTCTTTCGTGTTCAGGCAAAAGGTCTGTCTTGGAGGAGATGCTCAGACTCAACTTTGCAAGCTATGGAGTGGGTCAGGTTCCTGCTCCAGCTGGCGCTCTGCCTGTGGCCGCTGACCGGGTGGCTGTGCCAGAGCAGGCCGGCATGGTGGACCCGCTGGACTGGCTGCCTCCGGGCCAGGCGGCGGTGGTGGAAAATTTGGAGGAGTTGCGGCTTCCCGAAGCCGCGTGGGGAGAGGAGGTTGTTGCCTGTCACCGGGTGCCACAGGAGCACGAGGCTGACTTGGCGAGGAAGCTCCTCTCCACAGGCATGGCGCAGCTTGTGCGTGAAAGCGAATTGCCCCGGACTTCGGAGGGACATCTACTTTGCGGAGGGCTCTTCAGTGTCGGGAAGGATCAGAAGCATGATCGGCTGATCTATGACAGGCGGCCCGAGAACCGAACCATGCCGCATCTTGGCTGGGAGGCCCTACCCTCAGGCGCTTGCTTCGTGAGAATGCGACTGGAACCTCATGAGTTCGTGCGGGGTTCGGGGGATGACCTTAAGAACTTCTACTACATGCTTAAGCTTCCTGCTGGGTGGGTTCGTTACAATCCAGTGGGGCGGCGGGTGGCTAAAGAGGTCGTGCGGGAGTTCGGTGGCGACGTGGCCCAGGACCACAGACTTTGCTTCCGCGTACTGGGGATGGGCGATAAGAACGCTTGTTCCATTGCACAGGCGACTCACGAAAGCATCCTTCAGCGACACGGCCTTCTCCAGGCCGAGCACAAGTTAGTCTATGGACAGCATGTTCCCGCCAGTGACCTTTGGGAAGGCATCTACCTAGACGACCTGCTCATCACCCTCAAGGTGGCCATGCCCTACGAAATCCCGCTAGACGGTAGCTTTGTCCCTCCCGAGCCGCAGGACCAGGACCTCGACATGGTGCATGCCAGGAAGGCCGAGGCTGCGTATGAAGAGGCCAAGCTGCCCCGAGCTCTGCAAAAATCTTTTCGTGCCCAGGTTTATTTCAAGGCGTGGGGTGCCGAAGTCGACGGCATCAACGGCCAAGTGGGAGCCCCGGTGGATGTAAGGCGGCAACTCTGGTGGCTGATCGCTCAAATGTTGGCTTCAGGTCGGACATCAAAGGAGGCGCTCGAGAAGTTGGGAGGCTTCATTGCATTTGTCTTCCAATTTAGGAGGGAGTTCTTCAGTCTGCTGCACCACTTTTACGTGTTCGCGGCAAAGCTGGAACCACAGAAAATTGTACGACTGCCAGGTTACATTGCTGATGAACTTCGGTCGGTGGCTTTGCACCTTCCGCTGGCTTCTTGGCACATGCGAACTCGGAAGTCGGCGTCGCTTCTGGCTACGGACGCGACCCCGTCCTCAGGAGGAGCGGTGCGGGCTACAATAACCCCGGCGCTGGCCTCGGAACTGTGGCGGCGCTCCGAAATTAAGGGAGCGGCCGTAAGGCTGGACCCCGAAATCGACCCGTTGCTGGAGAACCCGCCGATGAAGTCCTCAAAGTTCGCAGCTAGCATCTCCCCTTGTCTTCGGTGGCACGTCTGCGGATCTTATGCCTTTCGAAAAACGCACCACATCAACTTGCAGGAAGGGCGTGCATTGAAGCGCGAAATTGTGCGCTTCACAAGCGACCCAGGCAACCTGGATTCCGTACAAATTGCCCTGAATGATTCCATGGTGGTGGTGGGCGCGGTCAGCAAAGGACGTTCCAGCTCGTTTCGCCTAAATGGCATCCTGAGGTCGATGGTGCCTTACCTGGCTTTTGGCCGGGTGAGCCTGGCCCTTCTTTGGGTCGAGACCCTGGCGAACTTAGCGGATTGGCCGTCCCGCTTCAAACCGCTGCCGGCGCCTTGCCCACCTAGGCCCTGGATGGAACGCTTTGGGATCACCGCCGCCAAGCCGCCAGTTGGCTGGGAGCTTTTCGCGGCGACGGGGGGCATCACCAGCGCTTATCGTCGCCTAGGTTGGGACATGCTGGAACCGGCGGGGACACCGTCGCAACTCGACGTTTTCGAGCACAAGGCCAAGAGGACGTTGTCGGAGGGTGATGTCGACTGGGTGTGGATGAGCCCTCCAGGGGATGCCTTGACCGGCAGGTGGACCGCGGAAAACACAGAGGGGCCCTTTCCGAGGGCACTCCAGGCGGGCTATCAGTCACGATGTTGGGAGTGTGCTTTGGAGCTGGCCGGGATCTTAGCGGACCGTGGAGGCCACTTCGTGATCGTGCACCCCCGGCGGAGCCAGGCTTGGCGGCACAGATGCACGGAGCTCTTTTTACGGCGAGAGGGTGTAAAACTGCACCGGTGGGATGGCTGTGCCTACGCACCTTCCATTGAGCCTGTACCTCAGCAGTCCATGACCGTGATGTCGACCGCCCCTTGGCTACCCCTACCCTTGCGCAGCTGCTCAAGGGATCATAGGCGGGCCCGACCATTAGCCGGATCGCTGGCGAGCCGGCCGTTACCCCGAGGCTTCTTTCAGGATCTGGCCGAGGCCCATGCCGCGTGGGAGCGGGGGGTCGCACAAATTGAGCCAGGCGGCTCTCTCCTCTGACTACCGGCGGCACTTGCGGGAGGCCGGCCAATACCTGCTTCAGGTCGTACACTCGTTGGGGGGAGTGTTCACGGAACGTTCCTCGCCAGCCTACGTGGACCGCTTCCTGGAGAAGGCTATTTGCCATGCCTATGACGCAGGGGAAAAACGCTATTGGGTGGTATTAGGTGTGCTGGGAATACAAAGAGCCCTTCGGATCGCAGGACCCTTGCTGAAGAACTCCTGGACTTTGCTGCGGGGGTGGCGGCGGCTGGAACCGATCAAACCTCGGGTCCCTTTGCCATACCACATCCTGAGAGGCTTGCTCATCTTCTGCTTGACTCGAGGCCTCCAGTATAGAGGTCAACTACGTGCTGAGTGGTGGTCCGTGTTCATCGGCACCTGGCTCGGGTTCTGCGCCCTTCTTCGCCCGGGGGAAGTGGATTCACTTAAGGTGAGTGACCTGCTGTTCCCCGTTGACGACGAGATTGGGCAAGGTGCGGCCTTGGTGGTGAACATCCGTAATCCTAAGACGCGGCGTGTGTGGAACCATCAATTTGCCTTGGCCGAGGAAAAGGACCTGATGCTTTGGCTGAAGTGGTGGTGCAAAGACAGGGCCGGGCGGGAGCGTGTGATGATGATAGGCAAGCGTCGGTGGGCAGTCTTGTTCAAGCAGGCCTTGGACGAGATGCACCTCGCCACTTGCGGCTTCACCTTGGGATCACTTCGGGGAGGCGGAGCAACGTATCACTTCAGGGTGCACCGAAACATTGGACAGCTCCAGTACGCAGGCCGTTGGGCCCGAGCTGAAACTCTGAGGCACTACTTGCAGACGGCCCTCTCCATTCAAGTTGTGGCCCAGGCTCCGGAAGAAGCGACAAGGATTCTTCGCAATTTGCGTGCACATGCTCATCACTTGCGCTCGCCTCCGCCTGCTGATCTCACAGACCTGTTAGCTAGCCGAAGGGGGTGATGGAAGGGCGCATCGCTAGTGCACTACGCGACCTGGCCGACGCCTTGGACGAGCTAGGGGAGCAACGCCAGAAGCCCGGGTCTTCATCAGCCTTGGAAGGCCGTGCTGCTTCACCGGGGGGTCGGAGCCAAGCTTCCTGGTCGGTGGTGACGGAGCCCGAGGGGTACAAGAAAGGCGGCGCGGCCCAGCGAGCAGTGGCGGCAGGGTCAGGACAGCCGACGCCGAGCACGGCGAAAAGTTCAACGGTGGCGTACCACCAGGAGGTAAGGGCCTACATTATTGTGTCGAATCCGCACAACCCATCCTACGTGGGCTTTACCGAAGGACCTTCACCTCAGACATGGCGACGCATCGAGAAGCACCTCCCCAACGAGCGACTTTGCGGCTCTCGCGTCAAATTACGTCGGGTGGCCAACCGGGCCGAAGGTCCTGGCCCCACAAGGAAATGCCGGACCTTCCGGTCTGATCGATGCCGCGGTGCCGGCCCAGGAGCTGTTGACAGCTGTCAGCCAGGCGGCTCAACGCTTGGGGCCGGACCCTGTCAGTGACAACCTGTCACCGGCGGAAGTGCTCGCCGACCCGGCCACTTGCGAGACAGCTGCAAGGTGGAGGGCAGGCAACCCAGCCCGCCGGTTGACGAGTGTGTTGGCGAGGATGGTGCAAGCGCTTCAAAGCTACGGTGGTGTGGTGGCGGGCCCGGTGTGCCCGGCTGCCCATCGTGCTGCGGAGGGAGTGGCGAGCCAGGAGTGCTCGGCTCCCAAACGACGAGCCGGTCCTCTACGAGGCCTCGAAGTGGTCAGCGCTGCCCCGCCCTCGTCATCACCGACTTCGACTTTGGCACGATTGACTGCGCCGCTGGGGTGGAATGGGCGAGCTCTACGAGCCCGCGTGTTAACATTAAACTGGAGGACTGTCCTGGCCGTCTTGGTTGTGCTCCTGTTCCCCCGCCTGGGTCGCCCTCTCCATCGCGATCTTCTTCCGCTTGATGGCGAGAGCTGTGATGAGTTTGGCAAGCCATGTACTTCGTGAGCTGTGGTTCCAGCTAAATGCAACCGCGGCGGAGCTCGAGGATGCTCTGATCAATTGGTTGTATGGCCAACTCGGATTTGCCAATCCCTACGTGCAGCCGCCGGCCCTGATCGCACACGACACGGTGCCGGCACCGCCGCCTCCTCCAGCAGGGGGCGGACAATCCCTCCCGACCCGCCCAATGGACCTCATCACGTGCTTCCTCCTGGTGCTCAACCTGCGGCGTCCTTACGGAGGGGGGGGCGGAAACGGAGGTCCTGAAGGCTAGCTTCAGCAGGCAACCATCGTCGAGCTCTTTGGCATCCCCGATGGCTTCCTAGAGTTCTGTTTTTCTGAGAGACCAGTTGATGCCTCATCCTCTTGGTGCGAAAAAGTCCTGTCGAAGAGTGCCTAGGGCAAGCTCGCAACAGGAATGCCATGCAGATTCCTGTCAGGATGTTCGCACTGAAGAACGATTACGTCATGAGTCGGAAGTGCGAGCCCTGGCAATCTTTCTTCTCAAGTCGTCCACCACCGCCCCGCCACCACGGAGGTCCTGAAGGCTAGCTTCAGCAGGCAACCATCGTCGAGCTCTTTGGCATCCCCGATGGCTTCCTAGAGTTCTGTTTTTCTGAGAGACCAGTTGATGCCTCATCCGCTTGGTGCGAAAAAGTCCTTTCGAAGAGTGCCTAGGGCAAGCTCGCAACAGGAATTAAGGTTTAGGGGTTTATAGGGGTTTAGGGGTTTAGGGTTTAGGGTTTGGGTTTAGTTAGGGCTCTAGGCCTTAGGGGCTTAGGGTTTAAGGTTTAGGGTTTAGGGGTTGAGGCTTAGGGTTGAGATGCGCCAGGCGGATTTTACTGGTTTCTCAGCTTCTGTTGGGGCGATCTTGGGCTTCAGGGCTTTGGAGCATGTAGTTGGGGTTTCCGGATCTCAGTTCCGCTTCCTCAAGTTTCGACGTTTAGAGATTTTAGGGTTTAGGGATTCTTGCATAGGGTTTAGAGTTTAGAGGTTTCCGGGTGTGGTGTTTAGGCCGCGCGCACTTCGGATTCCCATATGCATTGTAAAATCGGATTCATGGTGTGCAGTCCGATGGCCTGATGGATCAGGGGACTTAGTAAGTGTGGTTATAAGTACTAAGCAAGCTTACTATCGTTCTAATTCCGCACTTATCCCAATCAAGGCACATATAACCCTACATACTACGTCCCATGGCATTCTGAAATCAAGGACCCGACAATTGAAGACCCAGGAAACGCGATATCCTAGCCGGAAAGCTGTGAACCCGAAGATCCACAGCCTTGCCCCTGAGCACTAAGCCCTGAAAGGTGGGGGCGACCATGGTGGTGCGCTCTGGACACAGAGGGATGTCAAAGATGACACGGCAATTATGTTTTGCTTTTCTGAGAATGAAATTCCGAGGGAGTATAAAACGTAGTTTTGTTACTGTTGTTCCACTACGGACATGTGGGGCCCGACTAATTAGAACAGGGCCTTAGTATATAGTATGCAACATTTATTCGGGACTGAGGGGATATTACTAATCATGTCGGCCCTGTCTTAAACCCGTTTATAGCAGCCCTTTAAAGGGTTGCTGTAAGACGTCCTTTCAAGGGGTTCTAAGGGCTTTAGGGGCTAGGTGCCTGCTCGGGAATGCTAATTATTCAGGCCCCAATATTTGACGAAGGGACCTTTGCGGAACCGCGAAAGAAGCTTTATTTATAATTGGAAGCCTCAGGTTACTATAAGGGTCAGAATAATGACCGATACTTCCGTCAATGCTTTGGAATGAATGTTATTCAATAATGATCTGTACCAGAACGCTATTCTAATATTAAGGCCGGTAGATGCAGTCTTTGGAGGAGAGGTGGACACATACACATCGGAGCTGTATCCTACGCAGAACTTGTCGCCAGATAGTGCCCTGGCAGTTCAGGAAGCCTGTTACTGTTTTTTTGTGGTCGAAGGGTGCCGGATTTCGTGTCCCGAAACCCTAAACCCTGAACCGAAGTTATGTTTCGCCGTCTTGAACTGAGCGCCGGAATGTTGCAGTGCGGTAGAGGCTGATACGCAATAGTAGTAGCTGGTGTTGCCCTGCTATTGGTCTGTCCTGCCTGCGAAAAGTGTGTTTGTATGCACGCAAGTATCTATGTATGTGCTTCTTTTGCAATGATGAGTTTCGCAAGGCTTGCGAGTATCGTTGGGCAATCTGTTATGTCACGTTGTGGTGTCTTCCGTTGTGTGTGGTTTCTGTTTTCTGCGGAGCTGTATGTTTCATGTTTCTGGTTCACTGAATGTACAAAAACCTGATCGTTACAAACGGCAATGCAACACTGGCCGAAGCTGGTGCGATGGGTGATAGTCGGTCTGTGGTGGGTTGTCGTGCGTGCCACATCTGTTTTTGGGGCTCGGCTTGTTGTCTTTGTTGGCTAGGCTTGTTGTCTTTGTTGTTGCATGTACTGTGTTTCTTCAGCACCCGTTCTTTCTTTGGTATTCTGTTGACCCTTCGACATCTTGTTTCTGGGAGTCTGTCGTCCGTTGTTTTTCGAGCCTACGACCAAACATGACAGTTACGATTGGTGTGAGTGTTAGTCACATCAAGTATACCTTAACCGTTTACTCCCATCAGTGTCATTGGCCTGTATGCAGTCATTTTCTGCTTTTCGTTGTCGGCTTTTGCTTCAGTCTGTACTGTACTGTCTGCGTGTATTGGTTCAGGTATGTTCCTGGAATCCGTGAAGAGCATCCCAATGTTGTGGTTCACCCCCACCGCATGGGCAGGCAAGGTGGTGCCACACATGCAGCTCGTCAGAATTCCCAGCTGCCATCGAAATGCCGTGCCCATCATGAATGCTAACTGTAAAGCTAAGGCAAAATTACGGCACTCATCACATCAACACCATCAGCGCTGGCGGAGAGTTTCGCTATGCTGCGATTGTGGAGGCTTCGTACATATCTGCGCACGGGAGTGCCGAGATGGATGCGGAGGCGGATGCCGACTTCCTCTTTTTCTTCTCCGCTGATGCCGAGGCAACGATGATTGCTCTTATTTTGGGGGCTGAGTAGGTAACCTTTAACCTTTTGGGGCTTATACAATCTCACTAAAATTGGAAAGGTTAATCTTTTTTGGGCTAGGGTACTCAACCCAGAAGTTAGAGGGATTGCAGTTGTTCTTGGCAGTTTTTGAAGCAAACTTGTGCTTTTTCTTGTCGGTTGCCATGATAGCATCTTGGGAACTAAATCAGCGATAGCAGTAGTGATTAGCCTCATGCATGCTATGCTACATATCGTCAAAACTGCTCAGGGTAATTTGTACCGAGGTTGCCAGTTGCATTGCCCATTCTTATGTGCTGCGATTAAAGTATCACTAGTAGATATAGTAACACTAGTAATTTGAAATTAGTGATGATAATGTATCTTTTTGGGTGCGCCAGGGTGCTCGTGGTGACGGTTAATTATGCTGGAAAGGCTTCCTGCTATCACTCTTAAGATATGGGAGTTTCTGAAATTAGGGGTACCTTATTTGGGGGTTCTTTTTTTCAGGATCCTACAATTTAGGGTACTACATTAGGGTCCCCATTTCTTGGAAACCCCCCCATATTTCTGCTTCTTGTGCAATACGGTCAGACTCGGTATGTAATGTAGAAACCCTAAGCTTAAACTCTGCGCCCGAAACCTTAAACCCGAAACTCTAAACTTAAACCCCCCAAGGCCCCGGAGGGTAAACCCCAAACCCAGACAAAAGCTCGTTCCCTGAGGCCCATGCGTCGGCTAGCGCAAGCGAGGCTTTCCGGCAGTCGCTCTCCCTGAGGCTGGGTTTTAGTGATCTTGGAGGTTTCCTGCTTTTTTGAAGCTCTTTGATGTTTACGGCCCAACTTATGGCTGTTTCCAACACGTATGGTATTGGTTTTTGTGTTTAAAATCGGGTTTTTGAAAGTGGTGGCGAAGGGCTTTTCCCTAAACCCTATAGATCCCTTATGGAACCCTTATGGGTCCCTTAAATGCAACCCTTATAGATCCTGATATTTCTTGAAAGATTTGTTCTGGGCTTTTAGATTTTGGAGGAGAGGCCAGCTGACTTCCGCTTTTGAGCTTCGGGGGTTGAGGAAAGTAGGGTTTAGGGTTCAGGGTTATGAGCTACGGTTGATGATATAAATCCTAGGGTTCCTTCAAAGGGATCTATCAGGCTACCTTTAAGGGGTTCCTTTAAGGGATCTGGGTTCAGGGTTATGAGCTATGGTTGATGACTTAAAGGGGTCTAGGGTTTTGAGCTACAGTTGATGATATAAATCCTGCACTACCTTGATGACGCTAGACTATGGGAAATATGGTCATATTCATATCATCAACCGTATTAGCTCAACTGAGGCACAGAGGCCCTCATCCCTGAAGTAGTAAAGGGTTGGATTTTCTTGCGGACTTGGGTTTTGGGTGATTCTGGGTTATGGGCTGTGAGTTTGGGCCAGGATTTAGGATTTGGGGTCATGGATTTTGCAGCGATTTCATGGCTTGCAGCGAGGGTTCAAGCATTTTAGGGTATCGGATTCAGAACCCTTTTAGAGTATTTGGGTTTCATGATCAGCACGTGGTTATGGAATTGAATCTAGGGTTTCGGCTGCTGGGATAGTGTTTATTGTGCGAGGCAGGTGGTTTGCAACGGTGGGAACGGCAAGTGCAACGCCAACTCCACAGCAACATATGATGCATGGGTGGATTCTGTTCACAAGTACCCCTGGGTGTTGAGCGCGCGCTACACTCCGAACTATGCTCTCGTCCCTGCGACAGAGAACGGAATCGTTCTTGAAGCGGTGACCATCGCATATCTGGCGTGGCAGGGCATCCAGAAGCTCATGGAGGAGCTGACTGCGATTAGGGCAGTCCTCAAGATGTACACAGGATTGGCAGACCCTCTCTGCAGCTTTCAGAAACCTGGTAGCCCAACACGTAATTTTTTTCTATGGATACCGCAATCCGATCTTTTTTTTTGAGCCTCTAGTTCACCTGGACCTTAAACCTTAACTTAAACAGTGTTGGCATTCATTGATCCGGAAGCTGAAGATCTCAGGAAAATTGGCACGTGCAGCAGTGGCTCAACGTCGTGCACTCGAGCGGGAAGCACCGGGGATCCCACGAAATTGATTCCCATCGTTCGGGCAAATGCCCAGAAGCTGTACAATCAGACAGATCCACTCCACGCTCAGTTTCAGAGCACTCTGGGGGCAAGGAATTCCTCTATGCAGGCGGGCGTGATTCATCGACATCACCATTGTGTTCCTCGTCGCTGTTGTTGCTGTTGCAGCACCACCGCGACCAGCACCGCGACCAGCACCGCGACCAGCAACGCGACCAGCACCGCGACCAGCACCACGACCACCACGACCACCACGACCAACACGACCACCACGTTCCGACCACGACCCGACCACGACCCGACCACGACCACCACGCACCACGACCCGACCACGACCACGACCACCACGCACCACGACCCGACCACGACTACTATGCCCACCACGACAACCGCGACCGCCCGCGATCGCCCCGAGGGCCACGACCAAAAACACTCACCATGACGGCGCGAGCACTGCCCTTCGTGACAACGGTGATGCCGGCAATGAACCTGCTGGTTTCTAGCACCCACTGAAAGGAACAGCAGTAGCGACAGTTCTACATCAAAGCTAGTAGTCGTTGTAGCGGTATGCATAGACCTGTCAGTATGTTTGAAAAGACAATGTTTGCCTTGTCACATGGGTAAGCAAGAGCCATCATCTTCATGATCATCAACATGCTTGAATAGACTGGATGCATGTTTGTAGCTGCCAGTGCGTGTTTGCTGACAACGTAGCCTTCTCTATGTTCACAACGATGATGATGATGACGATGACGAAGGTGATGATGATGATGATGGTGAAGGTGAACATGATGATGATAATGATGATGGTGGTGGTTTGTTGATGATTATATCGATGGCGGTGATGATGATGGTGTTGATGATCGTGGTAATGATGGTGATCGTGATAGTGATGATGATGTGATTATGATGTGGTGGTGATGAGGATGGTGATGGCGGCTACGATGACCTTGCGGTTAATTTGAGCACGCACCGATAGAATGCGATCGTGCTTGCTTCAGGTGGATGGCTGGCTTCCCAACGCGACGTCCTGGGTCCAAGCTGTCAAGGACATGGCGGCTGTCGTCTTTTCTATGCCCACTGTCCTGCAGTGCACTGGCTATGAAGATATGTCTGCCGACCCAATCTGCAAACTTTTTGGCTGCGAAGATCATGTTTGCCAGACCGCTCCAGGGGTCAAGTGCGGTGATTGCGAGGCCAAGACTGCCAAAAACCCATCAAACCCCCATGCCCAAGAACAAACCCCGAAGCCCTAAACCCTAAACCCCAAACCCTGAACCCTAAACCCTAAACCCTGAACCCTAAACCCTACACTGAGAACCCAAGAAAGCCGCCTGATCCTTAAACCGAGGCTAAGGTTGCTGCCTCTTGCTCCTGGACGTCTGTGCCGATTCCTGGAAAGCTCCTCTCCCCATCGGTTGAAAGGCCAATCTACATATGAGCATCCGTCAAAAAACTACCCCCCCCAAATCGTCCATGGTTTGGCCATGGTTTGACAAACGCTCATGTGAAGAAAAGGCCGGAGGCGTGAAATTTGGGTAGAGTTTCGGCTTGCTTTCTGTTGTCTAAGATGTTGCGAGGGAGACTGAAAAGTAAGCTGGGCAAGAACTAAACCCTAAACCCTCAACCCTAAACCCTAAACCCTCAACCCTAAACCCTAAATCCTCAACCCTAAACCCTCAACTCTAAACCCTAAACCCTAAACCCTCAACCCTAAACCCTCAACTCTAAACCCTAAACCCTAAACCGGCAGAAAGCAAGAGACCAAAGAAGCCCTTGCTGCTTGGGCAAGGCCGGGCTCTCATAGGCCCTTACTTGGAGGTTTGGAGGTTTGGGGTTTAGGGGTTTTGGGGGTTGAGGGGGGTTTTGGGGGTTTTGGTGGGTTTAGGGTTTAGGGTTTAGGGGATTAGATTAGGGGTTTTGGGGGTTGAGGGGTTTAGGGGTTTAGGGGGTTTAGGGGGTTTAGGGTTTAGGGGTTTCGGGGCGAGTGTTTAGGTGTGTTATTGGTAGTTCTTGGCGAGGCTGGAGCACCAGGGTTGTAGGTTTCGGCTTATGTGTGTGGGTTTAGGGTTTAGGGTTTAGGGTGTGTGCGTGCTTCTGAACCTCCAAGCAACGTTCTGGGTTCCTGAGTGGTACCCTTTCGCCCTTGTCTTTTTAGGGTCCCATGATAAAAACCGAATAGTGTGAAAAGGGTACCTTATAATCGGGCTGCTCAGGAACCTAGAGTTTCATGTGGGCATGAAGCAGCCTCTGTTCCAGATGCAAAGTTTCGCGAGCTGCAGCAGCTTGGAAAGATGTCTGCTCACTAGGATCTGTTTAGGATTTTGGATCAGAAGATGGTTTGTCCGATGAGCCCAAAGCCCTAAACCCTAAACCCTAAACTCCAAAGCCCTAAAGCAGAAACCCTAAAAACACCGCGAGCGGGCAGCTTGGATTAGCTTTCAACGAAGCCTGGAAGCGCTGCGAAGAGGGGGCTGTCGAGCTGTGGATAGTATCCGTGAGAACTACCTATATGGGAGTTTCCGAAAATAGGGGACCCTGATATAGCACCGTAAATAGTAGGATCCCTATTGTAAGGACCCCAAAATAAGGTACCCCTAATTTTCGGAAACTCCCATATAGATTCTCAGGGCTTCCTTATCATAATTATGGTATAAGGTAACCCCAAAGCATTCTTCCAAGTGTTCCAGCCCCTAATTACATTTTCTAGCGAAGATATGTGCCATGAAGTCGGAAGGCTGCAACAGGAATAGTACACCAGGTCCAAGATCACAACCATTGCCAACATTTTCTTCATCATCGGTGTCATCATAACAATCATTGCTCTCGTGGTCATGACCATCGTCATCTTCATCCTCATCCTCGTCTTCATCTTCATGTCCATCATCACCGTCATCATCACCATCATCACCATCGTCACCATCATCACCATCATCACCATCATCATCAGCAGCAAAATCATCGCCGTCGTCATCGTAACAATCGCAACCATCGTCATCGTCGTCGTCATCCTCATCGTCTTCCTCGTCCTCGCCCTCACCCTCATCCTCATCCTTGTCCTCATCACCATCACCATCACCATCACCATCATCATCACCACCACCAACAGCACAATTATCGTCACAACTCATCTGCTCTTCCACTACTGTCTTTCTCTTGGACAATGCCAGTGATGAGTCCAGTGATGAGTACTTGAAGAAAAGGGCAAGATGTTACACGCATGTACGTACAGTTACAAGTTTGCTTACAAGTCGTGTGATCGTCCAAGGTGTATGGCTTCTAGTCTTGCGAAGGTTGTGATGGTTCATGTCCGGCCTCAACCACTGACCAAGCTGACCCAGGGTTTGCGGTAGGGTTTAGGTTTCATGCGTTAAAGCAGGGGAGTTGTCAGCTTTCTTTAGGCTCGTGTTGCTTAACAGTCTTCAATGTTTCTCAGTCCTCTACAGTTCATACTACCTTTCTATTCATGTGGGCTTTTTCGACGTTCGAATTGCCTTTGCGGCCTTGGGCATGGAATACTTGGAGGTTCATGGGTAGTTATAAGTGGGGTTAGAAGTCCCCTAATATGGGTTATAACTATGGCTATCATACTTATATCCCTACTTCTACCTACTCATGAACCTCCAAGCAATGGTCACGTGCCTTTTGGGGGATCCAAGCAGCGATCCCAGCTCCCTGAACTAATCGCCAAGCTGGTAATTGCGATGTGTGCAGTTTGAACCGAGGACTTCACGGATCAGGGGACTTAGTAAGTAAGGCTATAAGTACCCTACTTGGGTTTATAAGTACATACAAGTATAGCTTCCTTGCTTAAGTCCCCTGATCCTTTAAGTAGTGTGCTCAATGCAGGTTTCAGAGAATGTGCGGCCCCAACGCAGACTATTGCATTTGTTCGTTGCTTTTGTTCCCCAAACCCAAAACTCTAAATTGTTGGATGCGCAGGTAGACGCCGACTTGACGTGCGTCTTCACCAGCCTGAAGGCAGGCTCGGTGTTGAGATTCGGTGAGTTTTTGCTTTGCTGCAAGCTCAGGCGCGGACCGGTTTTAAAATGGGACCCTAATTAGAGAACTACCCGTATAGCAGCCGGTGACAGCAACCCGAGACTCCAAAATCATTGAGACAAAGGAG
Organism: Symbiodinium sp. clade A Y106; assembly: GCA_003297005.1. NCBI lineage: Eukaryota > Dinophyceae > Suessiales > Symbiodiniaceae > Symbiodinium > Symbiodinium sp. clade A. The sequence goes on from BGNK01000149.1 coordinate 185,655, forward strand.
TATTCTCCTCAAATCCTCAACCCTCCCAAACTCTACGAGGGATCTTAATCTGATTAGGCACTTTCATTATAGACCCTAGACCCCAAACCCCAAACCCTAAACCCTAAAACCCTAAAACCCTAAAACCCTAAAACCCTAAAAACCCTAAAGCCCTAAAGCCCTAAAGCCCTAAAGCCCTAAAACCCTAAAACCCTAAAACCCTAAAGCCCTAAAGCCCTAAAGCCCTAAAATCCTAAAATCTTAAAAACCCTAAAGCCCTAAAGCCCTAAAGCCCTAAAAACCCTAAAACCCTAAAACGACCAGGGCTCTGATTTAAAGTGCGTTCCTTAATTGAAGGGTTTTGGGGGTATGGCTTCGGAATGTCGTCGCACAAGAAGACTACGCTGGCCTTAGGGTTTAGGGTTTAGGGTTTTAGGGTCTAGGGTTTTAGGGTTTTAGGGTTTAGGGTTTGGGGTCTAGGGTCCTCAAATCCTGGAGTATACTTGAAGGGGCAGAGGACTTAGTAAGTTGGTTATAAGTAGGGATATACTTAGGGTAACTCCATTTAGGGCACTTATAACTCTACTTATAGCCTAGTTACTAAGTCCCCTGCCCCTTCAAGTACACTGGCCCACAAACACAGAGTCATGGTTCGAAAAACAAGAAAGAGGACGGAATGTCAGCACATGAGGCTTGTCCTAAACTTCAGTCTCTTTTGCACCTTGGTTTAGAGCATCCGCATTTCAGAAATACGAGTCCCAATGCCTGAATGCCAAGTTCCCGAAATACTTGACCTGACATCTGCTGAGCTGTCAATGCCCAACAGCCGCTGCCGATAGGCGAGCACCCAGCAGTTTGGCGTATCTATGTTTCCATGTAGGATCATCGCGCGATGATGCTCCGCTTCCTTTTGCTCACCCTTGCGGCTGGACTCCGCTTAAACAACGATCCGGTGTGGCCGTGGGAAGAGCACCCAGTGAGCACGGCCGAGGAGCTTCAAGAGCTCCTGAGAAGCGTGCTTGCGGAGGCNACTCCGCTTAAACAACGATCCGGTGTGGCCGTGGGAAGAGCACCCAGTGAGCACGGCCGAGGAGCTTCAAGAGCTCCTGAGAAGCGTGCTTGCGGAGGCCGGCACAGTTGAGCCGCTTCAAAAGGGCGGCGGTGCACAGGCACAGGAGGTGGAGCTCAGAAAGGTGGTTGCTGACATGCAAAAGCCCAAGGATCTACTTGGCAACATGATCCACGCGATCTGGCAGAGTAGCAGCACAAAGCGTTGCCATCAGCAGCTGGTGCAGGTGATGCACAACCTTACGCTTACATGTGAAGGCTTGCAGCCGAAAGCCGACTGGCTTCTCGACTACTATACTGTCCCGGCCCTCCCGAACAAGACCTGCACTGAGAGCGTCAGCGACATTTTTGCTTCGGGAGACGAGCTCGTCCCGATCCTCCGCGTCTCCAGAGACTCAGTGGCTTCCTTGGATGTGTCCTACGAAACGCTCCGTCGGTATCAGGCACTCTCCTTTTTGAGAAACTGGCTGGTGAACCTCACCCGCACTGATCATCATGCGCTGATTTGGGCCGGCTTCTGGGATGGGGACCTGCAGCAGCGCACGACGAAGGCGAAGCTTTCCAGCTTTGCCAAGTCAATAGAGCACGCGACCATGCACCCAGACAGCTTCCTCGGCCAAGTCATCGAGGCGAGTCAGGACCTCGACGCTTGCTACGAGGACGCCCAGACCAGTGCGCTTGCGGGAAATATGTGGTCCATCGCGAGCATGAGCTTCGTGCTCGGGATGCGCGAGAAAGCGCAAGGAACCGTCATCGCATTGGTCAACAAGAAGATCACAGGGGAGCGTAGCTTGTCCCAGTCCGTGCTGTCCACCCATGAAATCCCCACAGTGGGGCTCGCAGCCTGGGGGCTCGGATTCTGGTCTCCGAAGGTGATCATCGTGGACCTCATGGGCACCTGCAACCAGACGAGCCCGGCTCTGCAGAAGCAGCTTTTTACGCGCTTGCCCGCTTGGGCCAAGTCAATGAAGCACTGGAGCGCAGAAGCCTTTGCAGGGAGGTCGCGGCTGCAGTGGCAGTGCATCGATTGCGCGGGCGCTTGCAGCCTTGACGATGCCTTGGCAGAGCATGTCGAGAAGCTGGTCAAGGCAAAATGAGTTTGAAACCCCTAAACCCCTAATCCCCTAAACCCCTAAACCCTAAACCCTTAAACCCCTAATCCCCTAATCCCCTAAACCCCTAAACCCTAAACCCTTAAACCCCTAATCCCCTAATCCCCTAAACCCTACACCCTAAACCCTGAGCTCCCGTCCTTGAGGCCAAAGAGGCGCAGGACCGGAAGGATCGGGAGCTCCAACAGGCGACAACTTTAGTAGGGTGATACGGTTGATGATATAAATCACTACCCATAAAAAGGAAGAGACCGTAATTCCGAAAGTCTAGGGTCATTAAGGTACTGCAGGATTTATGTCATTCAACAGTACTCCTAAGTTAGTAGAAGTACCTTTTGTTGGAGTCAAGTAAATTAACCGCTACACGAACCCACCGCGGGTGAGTGGAGGGCAATGAGACCCCGAATAGACCTTATCCCCCCATAACCCCGAACCGCCCTAACCCCTAGACCCGTAGCCCCCTGCACCCCCATACGCCCCATCACACACATATACCCCTTTCCCCTCTTTACCCTCTGACCCCTGAACCCAAAACACCCAACCCCCTAGACACCCCTAGATGCCTCCATGCCCCTTCACGCTCGAAAACCCAACACACCCTTCCCCCATACTCCACAACCCAATACACCCCCCATGCCTCCCGATAACTCTTATATACTCTACTTGTACCACACCTAGTATACCGTCTTGACCAATAATGTTGCCGGGAAAGAGAAAGGAGCGCATTCAAAAAGGATCTTTTATGTGTTGGGTGGAGAAAGGGCGAGGAGCGTATTCGTATTCAACTAGCACATGTTCGTTTGGGTGGAGAAAGGGCAAGGGACTGAAAGGATCCGGGGACTTAGTAGGGTGATACTTGAAAGTTTATTCTAAGGACCTTTGTTGGAGGTATACGTAACGCAGCTGGGCGAAACCGTGGCTGGCAAGAAGACCCCAATTACACCGTACCCCCCTACCCCAAACCCCACCAACCCCGACCAACCCTACCTCCTGCTTCCTGCGAGGTCGTTAGTCCTCGTCTCGCGGTCAGGGCCGTTGCCGGGCTCAGCACAGATGATGCAGGCCTTGGCGTAAGGCTAACGCGTGCACTGGTGAAAAAGCGAGGAAGACATACGGCGAGGGCCGCAAAGGAATTCATGCTTGCTTTGATCCATGACCTGGAAGCCGGGGAGGCTGAGCAGGGGAGTCCGGAGCTAGACCCAGCGGCGAGGCAACTGCGGGTGAAGCAACTGCTCCATCAGAATGCTGATCCAAAGGCTCCGGACGTGCTCGGCTACACAGCACTCCTCTACGCTGCATACGAAGGACACCAGGAGCTGATCGAACCCTTGCTGAATGCCAGAGCACAGCTGGAGCCCCGTGATGAGGACGGCAACACAGCCCTCATGTGGGCTGCTGTCAAGGGCCACCTGCAGGTGGTCGAGGCGTTGCTGAAGGCTGGAGAACAGCTGGAGGTCGCCAATGAGTTTGGCCACACACCCCTCATCTCTGCTGCAACGAAAGGCCATCTGAATGTGGTCGAGGCATTGGTGAAGGCTGGAGCCCAGCTGGAGGCCCGCGATAATCGAGGCGGCACAGCCCTCGGTAAAGCTGCTGGGGAAGGCCACCTGGACGTGATCGAGGCGTTGCTGAAGGCCGGAGCACAGCTGGATGTCGCCAATCAGGATGGCGAGACGGCCCTCATGAAAGCTGCTGGGTGCGACCACCTGAACGTGGTCGATGTATTGCTTAAGGCCGGAGCACAGCTGGAGGCCGCCAATGAGTTTGGCCAGACAGCCATCATGTATGCCTCAGTTAGAGGCCACCTGAGCATGGTCGAGGCGTTGCTGAAGGCCGGAGCCCAGCTGGAGGTCCGAGATGAGTATGGCTTCACGGCCCTCAACTTGGCTGAATCTACCGGCCACTTGAACATAGTCAAGGCATTGAAGAAGGCTGGAGAACCGCAGGACCGCGATGAGAATAACACAACAGCTTTCTTCCATGCACAACAACAAGGGCCATTCGCAGATGGAGCACATGGACAGGATGGTCAAGGGCTTGCGTAGCCGTAGAAAAGTGATGTGCATGTTTCGGAGCCTGGAGCGCTGAAATGGTGGTAGTATGCCCCAAACATGGAGGTTCAGGGTACCTAGAACCCCTGATTAACAACCGAATTTATGACTCCTTTCTCATAACTCATTTCTACCCTGAAGTAGTTATCGTAAGATGTAGTAAGACCCCAGTCTAATCACTGAGGCCCCTGTTGTTGAAGTCTAGGTTCACAAGCAGATCTGAGGAACTCAGCAAGCCACGTCGTAAGCAAGGCAACTTGTAGTTTTAATTCAGTATAACCACAACAGGGCTACTTTTATAACCTGACTTGCGACGTCCCCTCATCATCCAAGCAGTCGAAAATCTTAAATCGGCTCTGCGCGCGTGGCGAGGCTGGCGCAACCCCTATATACACCTCTGTATATGTATATGTATAAGCACATATGTATGTATGTATGTATGTATATGTGCATATATGTATATATACATACCGACGCGTCGGATATACCTGAAGAATCTGGCCCCACATCACCCTGTGAACCCACGTGAAGCCTTCATTGAACCGTTGCAAGCCCCAAAATCCCATGTAAGACCTTCAAGGCCCTCTAAAGGGCCGCCTATGCTAAGAACGTGCGCATATCGTATGTTCTTGCCGGTTTACAAGAAAAACCCCAAACCCTAAACCCTAAACCCCCAAACCATAAACCCTAAACCCTAAACCCTAAACCCTGAACCCTAAACCCCCAAACCCTAAACCCCCAAACCCTAAACCCTAAACCCTAAAACGTACCTCTCCAGGCTACCAGGGAGGGAGGGGGCGGAGCCTCATGCTGCGCAGGCCTCCGGGCTCCCAAGGTAAAGAGATTCTGTAGGGTTGAGTGAGGTTTCTCTTGGGGGTTCATGGGTCTTTACAATGGTTTCCAAGTTTTAGGGGCCTTACGAATTAGACAGGGTTTTCGGCCTAGTAGGGTGAAAAAGGGGCTGAGGCCATGGTTATTTCGATTTATTCCGATGCTTACGCTATGCCCGAACGCTGTCGCCAGCCGGTTCTGCAGACTTCGGCACCATGACCGTGGCCAGCGTACTGGTTGCATGTTGATTTCTCCTGCTACTAAACCGCTGCCCTGATCATGTCGACCCCATCCACGAACCCTCCAACCCTTTCTTCCGAGGCCTGCTTGCGGGTTTAGGGGCTGCGAGTATAAAGTGTAGGCTTTTGGCTTTCGGGGTTCCGGGTTTATGGTTAATGCCCTCGCATACGCTAAGCCCTAAACCCTAAACCCGATACCCTAAACCCAAACTCTAAACACTAAACCCTGAACCCTAAACCCTAATCCCGATACCCCAAACCCAAACTTAAAAACCCTAATCCCTGAACCCTAAACCCGAAAGCCTCAAGACTGAAATCGTAAGCCCGAAACCCTGAGTAAAGCCCGGTTTAGGGTTTAGGGTTTAGGATTCGCAAGATGTAGACTGACCTGCATTGCAAGTTTTTCACCAGTCCGAAACCAGGCTCTTTGATGCTTCGACTAACTTGCAGGTTCAGGGGTAGTTGTAGGGTTTAGGGTTTAAGAGGGTTGTAAGTAGGATAACTAAAGTTACACCCTATATTAGGGACATATAACCCCACTTGTAAGTACCAAATGAACTCTTAGCCAGAGTTTGCGGGACAGGCTCTATCGTCGGGCAGATTTTGTTTCAGTTTTCATGTTTTGTGATCGCCACATTATGTAGTTTTCAATAACCGAGCTCATCGAGTCCAGTCCATTTTGCATGACGTTAGGTTATATCTAAATACAGAGCCGTTATCGTAGTATCCCGTATCGAACTCTTTAATGGGAGCCTTACAGGAGCCCGGTTCTAAATATGCAGGCCCCATGATTCTTGTCCCAAAATCGTTGCGCTGCTCGTTCAGTCAGGGCAGCAAGCCGCAAACCCACAGCCTAAACCCCAAGCCTACGCCGTCGATCCCTAGACCCTAGACCCCACATCCGAAGCCCTCAACCCTGAGCCTTAAATCCTAAACCCCGACCCTAAACCCTAAACCCGAAAGGTCTCCCAGGAAGTTGGCAAGCCCCAGAACCAAAGTCAGCAAGCCCAAACTGCGGGAAAACCGAAAGCCTGAACCCTAAGCCCTAAACCCAAAACCTTTCAACCTTCAACCCTCAACCCGAAAACCGAATCCCTTAACCATGAAGTGCTCTATAATAAGATAATAAGGCACCCTTTTAAAGGTAGTATAAGGTTCCCCCCTTGACTGAGATCCCCCCTGGATCCGAGGCAGGCGGGCCCTTTGCCGCGCAGCCGAGGCCTGGCTCCTGCCTCGCGGAAGCCTCTTTTTAGGGTTTAGGGCTTAGGGTTTGGGGTAGTTTAGGGTTTGGGGTTTAGGGTTTAGGGCTTAGGGCTCAGGGTTTGGGGTTTAGGGCCTAGGGTTTGGGGTAGTTTAGGGTTTGGGGTTTAGGGTTTAGGGCTTAGGGCTCAGGGTTTGGGGTTTAGGGCTTAGGGTTTAGGGTAGTTTAGGGTTTGGGGTTTGGGGTTTAGGGCTTAGGGTTTAGGGTTTGGGGTTTAGGGTTAAGTGTTTGGGGTTTTGGGCTTAGGGTTTAGGGTTTGGGGTTTGGGTT
>BGNK01000149.1:194174-215755 GCA_003297005.1 Symbiodinium sp. clade A Y106
CTGGCAGGTGAACCTCACCCGCACTGATCATCATGCGCTGATCTGGGCCGGCTTCTGGGATGGGGACCTGCAGCAGCGCACGACGAAGCCGAAGCTTTCCAGCTTTGCCAAGTCAATAGAGCACGCGACCATGCACCCAGATAGCTTTCTCGGCCAAGTCATCGAGGCGAGCCAAGACCTCGACGCTTGCTACGAGGACGCCCAGACCAGTGCGCTTGCGGGAAACATGTGGTCCATCGCGAGCATGAGCTTCGTGCTCGGGATGCGCGAGAAAGCGCAAGGAACCGTCATCGCATTGGTCAACAAGAAGATCACAGGGGAGCGCAACTTGTCCCAGTCCGTGCTGTCCACCCATGAAATCCCCACAGTGGGGCTCGCAACCTGGGGGCTCGGGTTCTGGTCTCCGAAGGTGATCATCGTGGACCTCATGGGCACCTGCAACCAGACGAGCCCGGCTCTGCAGAAGCAGCTTTTTGTGCGCTTGCCCGCTTGGGCCAAGTCAATGAAGCACTGGAGCGCAGAAGCCTTTACGAGGAGGTCGCGGCTGCAGTGGCAGTGCATCGATTGCGCGGGTGCTTGCAGCCTTGACGATGCCTTGGCAGAGCATGTGGAGAAGCTGGTCAAGGCAGGAGTGAGTATGAAAGGACTCTGCTAAAGCCTTAAATCTAACGTCCCAATTCTTCCCTCAACCATAACCCTAAACCCTAAACCCCAAACAAAACCCAACCCTAAATCCTAACTACGAATAACCTGAAACACTAAGCCCTAACTACTAATAACTAATAACCCTAAACCCTAAACCTTAAACCCTAATCCCTAGACGTTCTGAAGACCTTCGGGCTGACGGAACAAGGCGTTCAAAAAAAAAAAAGCCCTAATCCATAAACCCTAAACCTCTCTTTCATATGATAGTCTAAACTTTAATGACCTTCGTGGCTCAAGGCACAATCGTTCGCGGCTCAAGGCACAATCGTTCGCGGCGATAAGGCACAACCGGCCAATTGTGCCTTATCGCCGCGAACGATTGCGGTTTGTGCCTTGTCGCCGCGAACGATTGTGCCTTGAGCCGCGAACGATTACGATTTGTGCCTNAATCGCTCGTGGCGATAAGGCACACACCGTAATCGCCACGAATAAGGCACAAACCGTAATCGCTCCTGGCGATAAGGCACAAACCGTAATCGCCACGAATAAGGCACAAACCGTAATCGCTCGTGGCGATAAGGCACACACCGTAATCGCCACGAATAAGGCACAAACCGTAATCGCTCGTGGCGATAAGGCACAAACCGTAATCGCCACGAATAAGGCACAAACCGTAATCGCTCGTGGCGATAAGGCACAANCACACACCGTAATCGCCACGAATAAGGCACAAACCGTAATCGCTCGTGGCGATAAGGCACAAACCGTAATCGCCACGAATAAGGCACAAACCGTAATCGCTCGTGGCGATAAGGCACAATCCGTAATCGCCACGAATAAGGCACAAACCGTAATCGCTCGCGGCGATAAGGCACAAACCGTCGCGCCAGCACTGTAGGACTCCAAGAAAGCCTCAAGGCGATGTACAGGTTTGTTGAGCTTTGTGCAGTAAGCTCATATCTGATAGCTCTGGTTGCTATCACGAAGCGATGTCGTGACCGTCTCTTGCGATTGTCTTCGACAGCTGTTGTCTCTGTGAAGCGATGACATGTGTGCTAGCTTGGCGTGGCATTTGTGGCATCTGCAGTTGAGCTAGAAATTTCACTGTCCTGGCCTGGTTGGCTCCGTGAAGCGACGGCGTGTGTAGTAGCCTGGAGTACGTTTCAAAGCCTTAGAGGTGGCGGTAGCGGCGATGGCGGCGGTCGTCACTTCTGTGTACTGTAGGACTCCAAGAAATCCTCAAGGCGATGTACAGNGTGCAGTAAGCTCATACCTGATAGCTGTCGTTGCTATCATGAAGCGATATCGTGACCGTCACTTGCAATTGTCTTCGACAGCTTTTTGTGAGTTGGAGCGTCTACTTGTCGACTTCTGAACTCTGATGCCTCAGATGTCTGTTGTGTAATTTCTGTTTGAAATGTAGAATATGTTCTGCCAAGCTTTAGCGTCCGTACCTAGCTCAACAAGTGTTTAGTACTTGTAAAAGTATATGACGCTGTAAATCAAACTATAGTGGAAATGTGAAACTGAACTGTATGTAGTTGATTATAGCTCAATGTTATGGGATTCTTTGGGTGGGTGGGTGTTATATCAAACTCTTAAACACACCTGTGCATACCACTGCTCGATCCGGAGCTGCTGAANGTATGTAGTTGATTATAGCTCAATGTTATGGGATTCTTTGGGTGGGTGGGTGTTATATCAAACTCTTAAACACACCTGTGCATACCACTGCTCGATCCGGAGCTGCTGAACCCTAAACCTTAAACCCTAAACCCTAAACCCTAATCCCTAAACCTGGAGGCCAAAGAGGCTCAAGACCGGAAGGACCTGGAGCTGAGAGAGGCCTTTAAAGGTTCTTTCAGGGTTCCTCTAGGGGTTTCTTTAGGGTTTAGGGTTTAGGGTTTAGGGCTTAGGGTTTAGGGTTTAGGGTTTAGGGTTTAGGGCTCAGGGCTTAGGGTTTAGGGTTTAGGGGTTCCTTTGAGGGTTGCTGTAAGGGCTCCTTTAAGGGTTCCTGTAAGGACTGTCGTATTGGGTTTTTATATGGGCCTTACGGGGTCTTGTAAGGGCTGCTGTAAGGGTTCCAGAAGCNCCTTTGAGGGTTGCTGTAAGGGCTCCTTTAAGGGTTCCTGTAAGGACTGTCGTATTGGGTTTTTATATGGGCCTTACGGGGTCTTGTAAGGGCTGCTGTAAGGGTTCCAGAAGCATTTCTATGACAAGGGTTTCTAGAGAGAGAGAGAGAGAGAGAGAGAGAGACGGATGGAAGAAAAGATGAGACGACAACAACGAGACAGGGAGAAGGAGTTGGAGGGAGCAGGGTTTAGGGTTTAGGGTTTAGGGTTTAGGGTTTAGGGTTTAGGGGTTTAGGGTTTAGGGTTTAGAGTTCAGCAGCTCCGGATCGAGCAGTTTCTAGTCAAGCGCGGTTTTAGGTTTAGAAAACAACCCACCCGCCCAAAGAATCCCATAACATAAAGAAAATACAAGGCTTATCATCTTCCCAANCAACCCACCCGCCCAAAGAATCCCATAACATAAAGAAAATACAAGGCTTATCATCTTCCCAAAGCCCCAATTTTCCTAGAGCCACAATGCCTTAAACCCTAAACCAAACCCTACAGAGCCTTCCTTAAACGGAACCCTAAACGAAGGAGGGAATCCTAAAAGGAACCCTAAACGGAACTCTAAACGAAGGAAATCCTAAACGGAACCCTAAATGGAACCCTAAACGAAGGAAATCCTAAACGGAACCCTAAATGGAACCCTAAACGGAGAAAATCCTAAAAGGAACCCCAAACGGAACCCTAAACGAAGGAAATCCTAAACGGAGCCCTAAATGGAACCCTGAACGGAGGAGGGAATCCTAAAAGGAACCCTAAACGGAACCCTAAACGAAGGAAATCCTAAACGGAACCCTNAAATCCTAAACGGAGCCCTAAATGGAACCCTGAACGGAGGAGGGAATCCTAAAAGGAACCCTAAACGGAACCCTAAACGAAGGAAATCCTAAACGGAACCCTAAATGGAACCCTAAACGGAGGGAATCCTAAAAGGAACCCCAAACGGAATCGAAATCGCAAAATGGCCTTGCCCACGAATTTTGCCCAAAAAATCGTGGGCAAGGCGCAAAAATTCGTGCGCAAGGCCATTTTGCGATTTTTGGGTGATTTTATGCCTTGTTTCGGCCCCAAAATCGCAAAATCGCCTTGCCCACGAATTTTTGCGCCTTGCCCACGAATTTTTGCGCCTTGCCCACGAATTTTTTGTGCCTAAAGGAACCCTAAACGGAATCGAAATCGCCAAATAGCCTTGCCCACGAATTTTGCCCAAAAATTCGTGGGCAAGGCGCAAAAATTCGTGGGCAAGGCCATTTTTTGCGATTTTTGGGTGATTTTGTGCCTTGTTTCGGCCCCAAAATCGCAAAATGGCCTTGCCCACGAATTTTTGCGCCTTGCCCACGAATTTTTGCGCCTTGCCCACGAATTACATCAGGGTTTAGGGTTCATATGGTAGAGAGGTTTAGGGCTTAGGGCTTAGGGTTTAGGGTTTAGGGGTTAGGGTTTAAGGGTTCCTTTGAGGGTTGCTGTAAGGGCTCCTTTAAGGGTTCCTGTAAGGACTGTCGTATTGGGTTTTTATATGGGCCTTACGGGGTCTTGTAAGGGCTGCTGTAAGGGTTCCAGAAGCNCCTTTGAGGGTTGCTGTAAGGGCTCCTTTAAGGGTTCCTGTAAGGACTGTCGTATTGGGTTTTTATATGGGCCTTACGGGGTCTTGTAAGGGCTGCTGTAAGGGTTCCAGAAGCATTTCAAAGATAAGGGTTTCTAGAGAGAGCGAGAGAGAGAGAGAGAGAGAGACGGATGGAAGAAAAGATGAGACAACAACAACGAGACAGGGAGAAGGAGTTGGAGGGAGCGAGAAAAAGATAAAGAATAAAAGATGCGAGCCACGGTTCTGGGCAGATTTTATCGGAAGGAGAAGCATGGTTGCGGTGCTGGTTTAGGTTTGGCAATATGGTCTCAAAATGGCTGTTCGTGTTCACGTTTGGAAAACCGGTGAACTCGGTAGATTTTGTTGCGCTTTTTGTTGTGGTTCATACTGTGCTCACTGTTAGTTAGTGTGTCGGGGCAGTACCGCAAGTCTGCTACTGGGCAAAGGGGCAAGGGGTGCCAGTGCCTGCTATGTTCTTTTAAAGGTCGTGTGGCGAACTGTTGTCCTGGGTAGTAAGCCCCGTGATGCTTTAAGTGTTGCTCCAGAAACCCTAAACACCCCAAATCCCGCCATACTCCCGGCTCGTTGCGAGGTCATGAGTCCTCACCTCGCGGTCAGGGCCGCTACCGGTACCGAACTAAGCACAGATGAGGCGGGCCTCGGCCTCGAGCTGACGAGAGCGCTGTTGCACAAGCGCAGTCGTCACAGGGCGCAAGCTGCCTTTGCACGCACGCTTCTATTTGTGCATGACCTGAAAGACCAAGTCAACGAAGCGGATCACGGGATGTCGGAGCTCGACCCAGCGGCGAGGCAACTGAAGGTGAATCAGCTGCTCCATCAGAATGCTGATCCAAACGCTCTGGACTGGCTCGGCTACACAGCCCTCATCTATGCGGCATACGAAGGACACCAGGAGGTGGTCCAGCCATTGCTGACTGCCGGTGCGCAGCTGGAAGCCCGTGATGAGGGCGGCAACACAGCCCTCATTCGTGCTGCCGGCAGAGACCATCTGCAGGTGGTTGAGGCGTTGCTCCAAGCTGGAGCCCAGCTGGAAGCCAGCAGTGCAGATGGCTTCACAGCTCTCATCAAGGCTGCAAGCTCCGGCCACTTGAAGGTGGTCGAAGCGATGCAAAAAGCTGGAGCCAAGCTGGAGGCCCGTGATGAGAGAGGCTGCACAGCCCTCATCCATGCTGCCCACAAGGGCCACTTGGGTGTGGTCGAGGCGTTGCTCAAGTCTGGAGCCCAGCTGGAGGCCCGCGATGTGTATGGTTGCACAGCCCTCATCTATGCTGCAACGAGAGGCCACTTGAACGTGGTCGAGGCGTTGCTCAAGTCTGGAGCCCAGCTGGAGGGCCGCGACGTGTTACGCGGCACAGCCCTCATCAAAGCTGCAACGCGAGGCCACTTGAATGTGGTCGAGGCGTTGCTGAAGGCCGGATCTCAGCTCGAGGCCGACAATCAGTATGACAGCACAGCCCTCGTCCATGCTGCAGCGAATGGCCAACTGAGCGTGGTCGAGGCGTTGCTGAAGGCCGGAGCCAAGCATGGCTTTGCTGCGGCTCTTGATCTTGCTGCAGAGCAAGGCCACTTGAATGTGGTCAACGCATTGAAAAAGGCCGCAGCTGCTGCACAATCGGAGGCTCGCGATTCGGATGGCAAGACTTCCTTCGGCGCAAAACAAGGACACCGGCAGATGTAGCACATCGCAGCCCCATGGGCTCCTCCTGCGCAGCTGCAGAAAGGTGATGTGCATGTTGCCTGCTTTACCCATAATAAGGAACATACCATAATTCCTATATTGTAGGGTCCTTAAGGTAATGCAGGGTTTTAAACCATCAACAGTATTCCTTAGGGTGCCTTATGATAAGAATGTCTATAGACTAGTACACCGCAAACCCTATTCTAATCATTAAGGCCCCTACATCAGGCATTTCCAGCTTGCCAGGACGTAAACCTTCGGGGCTCAGGGTACTTAGCAACTCCAGTAGGTTTCAGTGTACTACTATCTCATAACTCAGAACCCCCTGAATCCAACACCTTTTAGGGTGCTTACAACCAATTAACCCCTTAGCACCTTAACCCTAAAGCTAGCTTTAGGGGTATTTAACCACTTAACCTTAAACCTTCAAGGGTATTTAACAGCCTCTAACCCCTAAACCTAGCCCCCACCCCTTAGTAAAATAGCTTGTGTATAATAGATATAATCTGAAGTCTGCAATGTGCAATCTGTAAAATACAGTGCATAGGATATAAGGTGTAAGATAAAAGGTATGTAAGATATAAGGTATAAGATAAGATATATGGGTAACATATCGTGAGTACAATAACATAATACATTATCTCATAATCTATTCCTTTCTATTACATTCTGCTGTATTATCTGATATTATATGACATTGCATTATATGTCATAGAACAAGAAATATAACTTTTACAGGCGTTGTATGAGGGTTGTGTGATGGTTTGTGGGGCTTAGGGCTTGGAGGTTTACGGTTTCCTTCGGGGGAGCAGGCGATGCTTGGCAAGCAGGGTGATAAGTGCCTGACTCGGGTTTTATTTTAAGGGGTTCCATGTTATGATCATAGTATAACATACCCCAAGACCCTTTTCTAATTCTTAAGGCCCCTATATGTAGCTATTAACTTTTGTTTTAGCTACCTTTCTGACAAGACCCACTTCCCTGATCCTTCCAGTAAACCCCAACCAGAGGATCTTAACCGGTTCAAGGCACCCCAACCCCTAAACCATAAACCCCTATACCCTAAACCCGAACCCCCAAACCCCTATACCCTGCATACCCTAAACCCCTAAGTCCTGCACCCAAACCAGAGAATCTTAACTGGTTCAAGGCACCTGTGGCTCGAAAGCCGCTACAACCCGAAACCCTAAACCCATATAGGGGGCCTTAATACTTAGAACAGGGTCTTGGGGCCCAATATCCTATAATAATAATAGTAATAATAATAGTAATAATAATAATAATACTAATAATAATAATAATAAGAAGGATTGCTGCGGTGGCGCGGATTTTCGCACTCGGAATCTCCTTCACTGAATTCAAAGGTAGGTGTAGACTAGTGGCTTCTTAAACCTGAGACCAGAAGCCTTAGCCCTAAACCCTGGGCCACGTACTTTTAAGCCCTGCAAGAATCTCTTTCCCCGGCGGTCTGCCAGGGTCACGGACTGGAGGGCTATCAAGATAAGATCGCGCTGACGGAGGCCAGCAACTTATATAGGTGAGCTTTTGCTAAGGGCCTTGGTTTGGGTTTGGGGCTTTGGTTTAAGGCATCCGGAGTTCAGGGCATTGGGGCTCGTGGCCTAGGCATTTCGGGTTAAGCAGCTTAGGAACTCGAAGGGCCTTTGTTGTGTCCCGCAACAGTGGGCCCTAGTCCCGCGGGAAGTATTAAACCCTAGCACCCAAGCCCTTAAGCACAAATTTCAGGGGCCCAGCTCAACATGTCCGATCAGTATGGTAAACCAAAGCACTACATGGGACTTTTTGGAGTCCGAGCGTGTACCATCCCTAAACACAAATCCCTAAACCCCAAATCCCTGCAGCAATCCCTAAGCTGTAAACCCCTAACACCTGAGCCTTAAACCCTGAACCCCAAACATGAACCCTTCGCGATATGGTAGGTGGGTGCTTCGCTACAAGCCGAGGCGTGGACCGCCTAGGGCTGGGGTTTAAGGGGGGGAAAGCCTGTGACACCACCCCAAAGACTTGAACACCCTTTACTGTACTAAAAGGGGTCGGAACATGTTATGAATATTCTTCCTTGGGGTTCCTTATGAGACTTATAGTAGACTAAGAGAATAAACCACAAAACCGTCCAAGACCCGATTCCAATTATTCAGGCCCCCTTCCGCTGCAAGTAGGCATTGTACCTTAAAGCCTTAATTTATTGAGGGGCCCGTAACCTAATTTGGGTTTGCGACGTCCATTTTGTAATGGGGGTTTTCCTGCTTCTTTCACGCAAGCAGACTGTTGGTGCTCACAAACACAGTCAATAAACCGAACACCCAAAACCCAAAACCAAAAGCCCAAAGGCCCTAAACCCTAACCCCTAACCCCTAAACCCCTAAACCTACACCCCTAGACCCTAAGCCCTAAACCCTAAATCCTAGGAAACCCCTAAATCCTCAGAAACCCCTAGGAGCTTCAGAAGATTCGGGCCCCTTGTATATGGAGCCCTACATAGTAGGATCCTCATTCTCAGGTACACACCCTTGTTTCTGAACCCCCCCAAGTAGGAGTTTCCGAAAGTTAGGGGTACCTGATTTGGGGTCCTTAGAATAAGGATCCTACTATTTAGCGTACGATACTAGGGTCTTCTGTACGTGAGCACATGAAGCTTGGCCACAACCTCGGTTTTCTGCACCTTGATTTAGAACCGTCCCACCTCTACCGGCGTTTCAAAACCCGCGAGTCCCAAAGCCTGAACCCGAAGCTCCCGAAATCCTTGACTTGACATCTTTTCACAACCCACGAGTCCCAAAGCCTGAACCCGAAGCTCCCGAAATCCTTGACTTGACATCTCCTGAGCTGTTAATGCCCAACAGCCGCTGCCGATAGGCGAGCACCCACTCGTTTGGCGTATCTATNACTCCGCTTAAACAACGATCCGGTGTGGCCGTGGGAAGAGCACCCAGTGAGCACGGCCGAGGAGCTTCAAGAGCTCCTGAGAAGCGTGCTTGCGGAGGCCGGCACAGTTGAGCCGCTTCCAAAGGTTGGCAGGGCGGAGGCACACGAGTTGGAGCTCCGAGAGCTGGTTGCCGATATGCAACAGCCCAAGGATCTGCTTGCCAACTTCATGCGCACGATCTGGCAGAGTAGCAGCACAAAGCGGTGCCATCAGCAGCTAGTGCAGGTGATGCGCAACCTTACGCTTACGTGCGAAGGCTTGCAGCCGAAAACCGACTGGCTTCTCGACTACTACGCTGTCCCGGCCCTCCCGAACAAGACCTGCACCGAGAGCGTCCGCGACATCTTTGCTTCGGGAGACGAGCTCGTCCCGATCCTCCGCGTCTCCACAGATGCAGTGGCTTCCTTCAATATGCCCCGTCAGATGCTCATTCGGTATCAGGCGCTCTCTTTTTTGAGGAACTGGCTGGTGAACCTCACCCGAACTGATCATCACGCACTGATTTGGGCCGGCTTCTGGGATGGGGACCCGCAGAAGCGCACGACGAAGACGAAGCTTTCCAGCTTTGCCAAGTCAGTAGAGCACACGACCATGCACCCAGACAGCTTCCTCGGCCAAGTCATCGAGGGGAGCCAGGATCTTGACGCTTGCTACGAGGACGCCCAGACCAGTGCGCTCGCGGGAAATATGTGGTCCATCGCGAGCATGAGCTTCGTGCTCGGGATGCGCGAGAAAGCGCAAGGAACGGTCATCGCATTGGTGAACAAGAAGATCACGGGGGAGCGTAATTTGTCCCAGTCCGTGCTGTCCACCCATGAAATCCCCACAGTGGGGCTCGCAGCCTGGGGGCTCGGGTTCTGGTCTCCGAAGGTGATCATCGTGGACCTCATGGGCACCTGCAACCAGACNCCGTGCTGTCCACCCATGAAATCCCCACAGTGGGGCTCGCAGCCTGGGGGCTCGGGTTCTGGTCTCCGAAGGTGATCATCGTGGACCTCATGGGCACCTGCAACCAGACGAGCCCGGCTCTGCAGAAGCAGCTTTTTGTGCACTTGCCCGCTTGGGCCAAGTCAATGAAGCACTGGCAGTGGAGCAGGAGCGCAGAAGCCTTTGCAAGGAGGTCGCGGCTGCAGTGGCAGTGCATCGATTGCGCGGGCGCTTGCAGCCTTGACGATGCCTTGGCAGAGTATGTGGAGAAGCTGGTCAAGGCAGTTGTGAGTTCGAAAGGATTCTGAAAAACCCAAAACCGTAAACCCAATGCTTCCCTCAACGGCCCTTACCGGACTTTGATTTGCATGCTTTTGTCTCATGCTTGAAGTTGGCCCAGCTCCCGTCCTTATGGCTAATGGACCCTAAACATCCCTAAACCCTATTCCCAATCCCTAAACCGGGAGGCCGGAGAGGCTCAAGACCGGAAGGACCAGGAACTACGAGAGGCCTTTAACGGGGTTGTAAGAGGTTTTTACAAGGGCTTCATAGGGTTTTGTAAGGGCTTCTCTAGGGGTTTCTTGAGGGTTTCTAGAAGAGTTCTACAAGGGTCTATCAGAGTTCTATAGGATTTGCGGGATCATGTAACTTAGCAAATGGGTTTATAAGCAAAACGGGCGCCAAATAAGCAAATTAAATGGAGCTACAACAGAAGTAATTTGTATGATTTATGGCTATAGTCATATTACTTAAAGGATCGTGCGACATAAGAAGTACGGGTTTGATGAGGGTTACTATAGGGTGTCATAGGTTTCAGGGGCTTGTCGCAAGGATTATGGGACCTAGTAAGAGGGGTTTAGGTTGTCGGATTTAGGGTACTGGCTGGACCCCGAAGGGCGCAACCATGAGCCCCGCCAGCCCCACGTACCTGCTCCCTGCGAGGTAGTCAGTCCTCATCTCCATCACGAGGTCAAGGCTGCTAGCGGTATCGCAAATGATGTGGGCTTCGAAATCTATCGGATGAGAACGCTGCTGAAGAAGCGGAGATTTCGCCAGGCGACAGTTGCGAAGGACCGCGCCTTTGCTTTGGCCCGTGACTGGGAAGAACAAGTCAGGCAGACGGAGCAGGGGATTCAAAAGCTCGATATCGCGGCGAGGCAAGTGCAGGTGAAGCAGCTGCTCTACGAGAATGCTGATCCGAACGCGCCAGACAGGTTCGGCTTCACAGCCCTCATCTACGCTGCATACGAAGGACACCAGGAGGTGATCCAGGCATTGCTGAGTGCCGGTGCGCAGCTGGAGACCCATGATGAGGAAGGCAGTACAGCCCTCATTTGGGCTGCTCGCAAGGGCCACTTGCAGCTGGTCGAGGCCTTGATCCAAGCTGGAGCACAGCTGGAGGCGCCCAATGAGCATGGCAGCACAGCCCTCATCGATGCTTCGACGAAAGGCCGCGTGAAGATAGTCGAGGCGCTGGCAAAGGCCAGAGCCCAGCTGGAGGCCCGAAATGCGGATGGCGACACAGCCCTCATGAAAGCTGCTTGGGAAGGCCACCTGAAAGTATTCGATGCCTTGGCGAAGGCCGGAGCGCGGCTGGACGGCCCCGGTCACTCAGGCAGAACAGCCCTCATCTATGCTTCAATGAAAGGCCACCTGAACGTGGTCGAGGGATTGCTGAAGGCCTCAGTCCAGCTGGAGGCGCGGGATCGTCATGGCCTCACGGCCCTCAAAATGGCAGAAGTTTCCGGCCACTTGAATGTAGTTAGGGCATTGAAGAAGGTTGGAGCCCAATGGTGGGCCAGCGATGAGGATAACACAACAGCCTTAAACCACTCACAACAACAACGGCCACCTGCAGATGGAGCGCTTGGACAGCCTGGTCGAGGGCCTCTGTAGTGGCAGAAAAGTGATGTGTGTGCATGCCCTCCTTGCAGGTTCAGCGTAGTTGTAACCGCCGACTAACAACTGTACTTACAAACCACTACCCTAAACAACGCCACATCCTGAAGCCTGGGCCTAAACCCTAAACCCTAAATAGCCCCAAAACCTTGACACCCAACCCTAACCCCAAATGCTAAACTCTATTCCTCATATAACCTAAATCACTCTGGGGTTTCAGGGGTCAGGGGCTTCTTTTAGGGGCTAGCGGTTTTAGGGGTTGGTGGTTTTGGTCACGGTTGTAGTTTTGCCAAAGCCCAGCTCACCCAACCCAGTCCATTTTGCATGACAGTTGTCAGGTTACATTCTGAAGGCACCTATAATATAGAACCCTTCTTTCAACCCTTGTACTTGGAGGTTCATGGGTAGTTCTATGTAGGGCTATAAGTAGGATAACTATAGTTGAACCTTTCTTTAAGCCATTGTAGAACTCTTTCAAGGGAACCCTTAGTCGGACCCTAAACCCTAAACTCTACACCCTAAACTCTAAACCCTAAACCCTAAACTCTAAACCCTAAACTCTAAACCCTAAACCCTAAACCCTATAGTTGCAGGAACCCTGTTCTCGTTATGGGAGGCCCCAGAGTCCTTGTCCCAAGGTTTAGCATTGCACTGCTCGTTTAGTTGCGGAAGGCGTCTCTGGGGAGGTGGGTAAATCCCAGAACCGAAGCTCCCAAGCCGAAACACAGTGCCTTTTACAGGGGTCGGAATATTTGCTAAGATCCTTCCGTAAGGTTCCCTATAGCCAGACTACATAAGTTTATGCACCAAAGGCATCTATATTGTACAAACCAATCCCGAACTCAACTTGTTCGATATCTGTATGGTAAACGACAGCTCCTACGTCTGACTTTCTTGATGGCCTTATTGTGGGCCATGTCCCTGGATTTCAAAGCAAAGCCCCAACCCTGAGCCCTAAACCCGGAATTCGCCGAAACCCGAAACCCTAAGCCCGAAACCCTAAACCCGAAACCCTAAACCCGAAACCCTAAACCCCAAACCCTAAACCCGAAACCCTAAGCCCGAAACCCTAAACCCTAAACCCGAAACCCTAAACCCGAAACCCGAAACCCTAAACCCTAAACCCGAAACCCGAAACCCTAAACCCGAAACCCTAAACCTTTACGCCTACACCTTGAAGACCTCTGAGCCCCTCCGTGCTTAGCTCGCAGGTGGGCGCTTTGCGGGAAGCTAAGGCGCGGAGGGGAAGCCTGTGGCACTCCCCAACGATTTAGGGTTTAGGGTTGAGGGTTTAGGGTTTAGGGTTGAGGGTTTAGGGCAAAGTTTAGGGTTTAGGGTTTAGGGTTTTCCCCAAAGACTCAAGGAATGCCGCATTCCCGAAACCCAAAGCCGCCGCCGAGAGTCGTTGACCTCGAGACTCCGACCGAGGCCCCTGGCCGAGCGTCTCGAGAGGACGGCAAGGGTAAAGTCTCCCGGAAAACGGGGACGGAAATGATTCGGGTAGTAGGCCTCACGCGGTGCGGGCGTCACCCGATATGATGAGGGCCGGATTTGGGGGGGGGGCGGGACCGAACCGGCGACCTGGCCCTAATTTTTAGGAGGGGCCTTCCCAGCTACCTTCATCCCTAAACCCTAGAACCTCCTTCCTCAGGACTCCAATCTACTTCGGGGATTTCTACAGGAGACCTTAAAGGATCTTTAAAGGAACCATTAAAGGAGCCCTTAAAGGAAGCCTTCTGGGGTCGCGGTTGGGTTTTAGGCCGATTCTGGTCGGGTTTCGGGTTTCGGGTTTAGGGTCTAGGGTTCAGATTTTAGGGTTTGGGGTTCTTTTCTTCTTTGCTTTTCGGAAAACTTTGGTTTCATATGGGCACCCATCTGTACAAAGGAGTACGGGGGAAACCCGAAACCCCAAAGCACTTAAGCCCGAAACCCTATTCGAGCTAGGAGCTATGCTCAACAACCCCTGCTGCCGCGGGTCCACGACCCGCTTTAGCATTGTCAATGGAAGAAAATCAACTCCTCCGAATACTTTACTCTTAACGAGCCCCTGGGCTTATGTCACAGCAAAAAAGAAACGATTATCATGCGGGTTAGTGAGCCCGCTACATACCCTAAGCCCCAAACCCCAAGGCAAAGCCTAAACCCTCAACCCTACATACCCTAAAGCCTCAACCCTACATACCCTAAACCCTAAACCTACATACCCTAAACCCTAAGCCCGAAGCCCCAAGGCAACGAACACATGGGTGCTGGAATCGCCATGAGCCGAGCCACCACAACCAGACGGCTTCCGAAGGACCTGCGTCAAGGGGTTTTGATAGGGTTTTATAAGGGCTTATAGGATGTAAGTTTTAGAGGTTTAGCGTTTATGGGATCCTTCAGTAAGGATTATATAAATTATATATACCTCGAGGGGCCCTTAGTATGACTTAGGGCTTATTATTCCTTAATTCAGAGGCTGTGGAGTTGCTGGTGCTGGGGACTTCGCGCGAAGTCGCGCCGGGGCGAAAAGCATCCTCTGGGCTTTGGAGTACCATACCTTAACACTTTTTCTTAAAGGAACCATTATGAAACAAAAGTTTATACTTTTCGTACTTTTCCTCCCTGGTTACCTAAAAGCACAGTCTTGCATGCGCTTGCAAAGTGCTTGTTACCATCAGCCATGTTCCTTTGAGGCCTCAGCAAGAACCTATTGAATCCAACTACTTCTTCAGGATCTGTCTTCAGGCCCCTCACCTTCTGAAGCTGTTATTTGCCCATGTTCCACCAGGGAGCATGTTACACACAAGATATATGAGAGTTTCCGAAAATTAGGGGTACCTTATTGGCGGGTCCTCCTAAAATAAGGATCCTGCTGTCTAGAGTGCTATATTAGGGTACCCAATTTTCGGAAACCCCCATATAGCGCAACACAGCAGATGTAAGCCATGTAGCTCACTTGTTGAGGGTGACAAAGACCCTGATCCGAACCGTCTGTTACTACATGGGGGCCTTAATAATTAACAATACTAGTTTGGGGGTTCCTTGTTCTGACTATAGTTTTTTTGGGGCCCCAAAACCCTATTCTAATATTAAGGTCCCTATATTACCTGATGCACGACACACAGGACGTGAGGTAAGTATTTGCAGAAGAGTGTCGCATTGCACGACCTTGTTTCTGGGAGATGAAACTATTAGGTGATTGCATGTATCACAAGACGGTTGAAGTTCAGTGTGTCGCAATGGCATATGAGGGTGCATAGCCTCATTGCATCTGGCATGTTGTGCAGAAGGTGCATCACACATTTGGGACGTACCCATGGGGGGCCGGAACCGGGACTTTGTTGTCGCAGACACAGTCGATGTGGACGTTTGCAACGTCTAAACCAAAAACGTGCCCTAAACCCTAATACCTAAATCTTAAAACCTAAGCCCTCATTTCACATGGAGCCCTTCTCTGGGAGCTGTTCAAAGATTCTATATCTGTGCATGGCCCGCATGGAGCTGAAAGTTTACATCCTATTGCCCTCAAAGCCCGAAGCCTGAACCCTGAACCCTCAATCCTTGGTTTTATGGTCAGGGTCAGAGGCGGCAGGATAAAGTTTTGAATCGTTAGCATTCCTGTCCACTTAAAGTCCTTGTAAACTCTCGACATGCAAGATAGTACTCCAAACTCCTGTTCTCAGCTTTGAGCTCCCCCACCCTATACCCGAAACCTTAAACCATGTGCATTTGCCGCCTCAAAACTTGGCTCCTATCGATAGAGGGCGCAAAGACTTGTATCGCCTCGCATCCAACCCCTCCGCCGTCGAAGATGTGGGGTCCCAAGATCCGAAGACTTAACACAATATATGTATATATGTATATATGTTCATACATTATATGATATTATGTTATGTTGTATTTTGTACTATGTTCTATTTTATATGATATATGATATATGGCATAATATATATTATATGTTGTATGTTGTATATTAAAAAACATATAGTATATATATATATATATATATATGTGATATTATTGTTATATTGTAGTGTATTTTAACATATTATATATTGTATATTGTATAACATAGAGTATGTATATGTATACATATATATATATATATCATATATATATATATATATATTATATTATATATATATATAATATTACGTATTATGTATCAGGCATTTTGTATTGTATATTATTTATAATAATTGAAAAGTTATATATCATATAAGGTATAGTATAAAATATATGTTTTTCTATATTATGAAAATTTTCTACAAGTGTTATTTCATAAAATCTTCAATACAACCTATATCTCTCTCTATATATATAATATTGTATATTACATATTATATATTAAATATATCATATATGATATATTTCATATTGCATGTTATATTTATATCCTGTTCATAATACATAATATATAGTATATAGTATATACTAGTTAACATATAATATGTTTCATATTACATAGTATGTATATACACATATGGTCTTGTATATGATATATCATATATCATTTCACATATATATATATATATTCATATATTACATATTGTTTACATTATATGTTATATGTTTATATGTTTTATGTTTTATACACTATGTATATATATATATATATATATAAAGAGTATACAATATGTAACATATAATATACGGTTCAAGGCTTCGGGCGCAGGGTGTAAGGCTACGGTTTTGTGTATGGGGTTTAGGGCGCGGGGTTTAGGATATAGGGTTTAGGGTTCAGTGTATAGGGTTTAGGGTTGAGGGTAACGGCGTGGAAGGAGCTGGGGACTTCGCAAGTTTACTGATAAGTGCGTTACTAGGGGTTTCAAGTTATTTCAACTAGAGTTCCCTGAGCAAGCCCCGCACCGTCCTGCATTAAGCACGCAGCTCCCAAAAATCTGCAGGCGCTAAGCCAGGACCTGCAACCTAAACCCATGAAGAGAAATCTCCAATCCCGAAACCTAAACCCTGAACTTAGCAAGTCCCACTGTTGATGATCGAATCCTGCATTACCTTAGTGATCCCAGACTATAGGAAGCATGGTATATGCCTTATTATGGGTAATGCAAGGTTTATATCATCAACCGTACTTAATGGATCAGGGATCGAGTACCTGGTGTTGTAAGTCAAGTAGCTATCACTGTGTTTACTTATAGCACCGATGAAGGGACTTATAACCTTGCTGACTGAGTCTCCCGACCCTCAAGGCAAACCCTAAACCCTATTCCTCAACCCTCAATGGCTGAACCCGGCACCTTAAACCCCTAGATCCCTAAAACAAAACCCTAAACCTCTAAACCCTACCCCTAAACCCTCAATTGCCGAACGGCAGAAAATCAAGTGTGGGAGGGATCGAGCAGTCTGGCTATGCTATGCGCGCTGTAGAATTTGGGGATTAGGGGTTTGAGGGGTCTAGGGTCTACAGGATAGGGTTTGGGGTTGCGGGGTTTGGTGCCGAGGGTTAAGGGTTTGGGCCCCAGGGCTGAGGAAGCAGTTTCCCTAGCCTAGGCTGAAAGGATGCGCGCATACTCAACGGCTCTCTAACCTAGTCCCCCAAGCCTTGAACCCTACAAAACCCTAAACCCTAAACCAACTCAACACAGAATCCTAAACCCTACAGGTACACCCTGAACACCTCGGCACCGAATCCTAAACCCTACACCCCTAAACCCCAAACCCCCGAACCCCTAAATCCTAAACCCCACAGAGTTTTCAGAACCTGAAAATTCCAGGTTTAGGAAGCTCCAGAGCGCAGAAATGGGGCAAGCTCAAAGTGTTCAGGGCTGAGGGTTTGGGATTACCCAAACAGGGTTTAGGGTTTAGGGTTTTGGGAACCTGGCTTGGGCTTTGAAACGCAAGAGCCTAAATCCCTGAACCCGCCGCCTGCAAGGTTGCGTGTCGTCCTACCTTTGTCGCTGCTGCTGTTCGCATGGGGACTGCTTCTTTGCATGTTGTCGATATTGGGGTGAAGTTGTAGGGCTGAACTCATAAGCCCAATGCCCTGAATCTCACAATCGCAAATCCTACCCTACTGGAACCTGTACCTATAGCTGGACCCTGCCAAACCGAGTTTAAAATGTAGGATCTCAGGGCCTTGCCTAATATAGGGGCATATAGGGGCCTTTAATGACTAGAAAAGGGTTTGGGGGGTACGTTATACCATAGTTACACTCAAGAGCCCCGAAGACCCTGTTCTAATCATTAAGGCCCCTACATTAAACGATCCTACATCCTGAACCTTGCCAGCGCACCCTAAAGCCTTATAGTAGAAGCCAGAAAGCTGGAACATCAATATCCTCATGCCCTTAAGGTAGAGTATAGGGGATCCTAACACAAATCCTCCTACACCCATGTTCCAACTTTCTGGGGTTCACTGTAAATAAGCCAAATCCGCGTCAGTGAATCCTACGAGCCCTGGTTTAGGGTTTAGGGTTTAGTTTTTTTTTTAGGGTTTAGGAGGAATAATGCTAGGATCCCCTATACTTTACCTTAAGGGCATGAGGATAATGATGTTCCAACTTTCTGGCTTCTACTATAATGAACCCCAAAGCCTACCAACTTACAGACGCGGTGTTTGAAGCTCAGACAATGCTTTCCCTGCGCCATGTTCTACTTTTGAGGTTCACTTTGAGGTTTGAGGTGACGGGTTCAGGGGTTTAGGGGCTTGGGCTTCGGAGTGTAAGGTTCAAGATCCAGGCCCAGGTGTAGAAAGGTTTTTCAACTTCGCATCCGGAGCCCGATACTTTGGGTTTAGTGTTTAGGGTGTAGGGTTAAGGGCCGAGGCACCTGTGCTCATTCTGTTGAGGGACAAGGTCGTGCATGACGTCAAGGTACCTTAGTGCACGGCAATGATGGTACATTCCTTACGAAGGAAGATCGTCCATCTGCGGTAGTCGGAGCTTGCTAGAATTAGGGGGAACCGAAAATACAGTTTGCACTTCAGGGCTCAAGATTCCATGAACCCCTGTACGTGGAAACCCTAAACCCTAAACCCTAAACCCTAGACGTGGACACTATACTGCAGCCAGTACTATGATTCTGCGGCAACTCCCCAACTTGAAGCCCAAACCCTGGACCTCTAAGCTAGAGTCCGAACCTTACTTGAAGGGGCAGGGGACTTAGTAAGTAGGTTATAAGTAGAGTTATAAGTGCCCTAAATGGAGTTACCCTAATTATAACCCTACTTATAACCAGCTTACTAAGTCCACTTATAACTCTACTTACAACCTACTTACTAAATCCCTTGCCCCTTCAAGTAACCCTGAACACCTCCACCCGACCCTGAACCCTCGACCTGGAAGACTAAGTCTGCGAT
Organism: Symbiodinium sp. clade A Y106; assembly: GCA_003297005.1. Classification (NCBI taxonomy): domain Eukaryota; class Dinophyceae; order Suessiales; family Symbiodiniaceae; genus Symbiodinium; species Symbiodinium sp. clade A. Next base: position 213,291 of record BGNK01000149.1, read on the forward strand.
CTAGCGCTGGGAAGGCGTTGGGTCAGAAAATGAGGGGTTCGTTAGTATGGGCGGTTTAGGGTTTAGGGTTTTGGGAAGTTAAGAAGACCCTAAAGAAGGCACCCCTAGTTAGAAGAAGCCCCCCCCCCCCCCCCCCNCCCCCCCCCCCCCGCCCCATATTGCGAGGACAGCAGCCACGGAATTTCCCTCCTCAAGACCAGCGTGTCAGCTGCTCAGGTTTTAGGAACGGTATTTCTGGTTTGGGGCATTAGGGGTTTAGGATATTTGGATTTAAGTCTTGGGATTTAAGGGTTTAGGGGCTTCGGGCTCTCAGGTTTGGGGGTTCATGGCTGTAGGGGTTCGGATTTTGGGGTTTTCGAGGATAATTCAACTTCCAACCCTAAATTCTCGGACCCACTAAACCCTTTAAAGGAACCGTATTCTGACTATTAACGCCCCTATATCATAGTATCCTTATAGATCCGTTATAGTAACCCAGAAAACCCGAAGCTGGACTGCTAGACCCAACACCTTTGTTCGAGTTGCTTTTTGTGTTGTGTTTGAGGATGGTGGTGGGGGGGGTGGGTGGCAGTGTCCAGACAGGGGCCTCACCATCGCCTTCGTCACCAACATCATCACTCTCGTTATCCAACATCACAAGCTTTGAAGCACCACGGGCATCCAGTTGCAGAGCGGTGTTGGGACCACTGCGGACCCGCAAACCGAGAGAGCCCAATACCCCTTAAGTCAGGAATAGCGCTTAAATCCTAAAGCCATATTCCTTAATTAAGGGGTATTGGGCTCTCTGGGAACCTCCTTTACTTTATACCTTCAAAGTGTGGAGCCGCAGCTTTGCGCTTCACAAAGGTTTGGACGTAGGAACGAAGGTGTAGGTTTGAGGGGCTTTGGCCCTAGTCCCCAAGCCCTCAACCGGAAGCCCTAGACCCTGAGCCCTAAACTCGACACCTTGGTTCAGGGCTTTGGGTTTGGAAGTGTCCAGAGCTTTTTTTGGCTTGAACCTCCAACAGCTTTTACAGAAAACCATCCCCACAGCTCCAAGCCCTCAAACTGGTTCTGCGATGACACCCCTAAACTGCAATCCCTAAATCCTAAAGCTTCCGCGAAGCCCCGAACCCCAAACCCTAAGTCTTAAACTCGAACACAGGACACTAACATCGAGGCCTTAGAATTACCAATACTATTTTGGGGGTTCCTTATTATGGTTATAGTAGAATGGACCCCAAACCCCATTTTATTTATTAAGGCCCCTATTTTTCCCTAACACAGGATCCTACATTGCGGTTCAGGATTTTGGGTCCTACCTAGTACAGGAGTCCTTACACCAAGTCGGAGAGCGAAGCCTTACCTAAACTAGCTAGGCCTTTGGGACATTTTACATTTTTCCTTGTGGGGCTTAAGAAGTTCTGATATTTACAAAAATTTTGCAGAGGCTTCAGGGGGCCAACCTACTAAAGGCTATCTTGGCATAGTAAGTTTACTTCGAGGACCAGGGAACTCAGTACTGTAGTGAAGGGTTTACGTACTCCGATTGAAATGATGGGTGTGGAAAAATGAAACTACCGTTCCCTGAATACGAACCGCAGTTACTAAGTTCCCTGATCCTTCAAGCATTTAGTATAACTCCAAACCCGTTTTGAGAACCCTAAACCCTAAACCCTAGGCCCAATACCAAGGGCTTGACCCAACTTGGTTATACATGGCGAGCCCTAAGCCACAGAATCTATACCCTAAGCCCTAAACGGTCTGGGGATTAACATAGGGGCCTCGATAATTGCCTATACTAGCTCGGGGGTTCCTTATTATACTTTAGTATAATGGGCCCCCAAACCCTATTCGAACTATTAAGGCCTCTCTACTAGGGTTTTTAATGTTCGACCCCAAACCCTGAGCTTTGAACTCTAAATCGACTTTTCAACAGCTTCTGGACATCCAAGAACTAGCCAGACGAAGGACGGCATAAGCGAAGGGGCAAGAGCTTTGGGTTTAGGGGTTTAGAGTTTTGGGTTTAGGGTTTAGGGCGTGTGTCAGTGCCGCGTCCCGACCCCGCACCAGTCGGGCCGCTCCAGTGCAGCGAATCCCACCCCAACCACCCGCAGTAATTTTTATCACGGGTTTAGAACATTTTCAGTTTGCTGCACNCCGACCCCGCACCAGTCGGGCCGCTCCAGTGCAGCGAATCCCACCCCAACCACCCGCAGTAATTTTTATCACGGGTTTAGAACATTTTCAGTTTGCTGCACCACTTCCGCAGTCACAAGTGCCGGTGCAGTAATCTGAGCACCAGGCCAGGCTCATCCCGCAAGCGCCTCCGTCCCGTAATTAAGAATCCCGTAAGGAGGCTCGTCCCATCTCGTAAGCGCCGTAAGCGCCTCCATCCCGCGATGAAGAAGTCCCGTCACAGGCTCGTCCCGTAAGCGCCTCCGTCCCGCAATTAAAAGCGTGACGCAAGGAGGCTCGTGTGGTAC
>BGNK01000149.1:219202-255486 GCA_003297005.1 Symbiodinium sp. clade A Y106
CAGGTATGGCAGACTCGATCTGCTTGGCAAAGCAAGCAGATCTCGAAGCGGTAGCGTTCAGTGGTACCGGCCGCCGCCTGGCGCGGGCGGCCTATGGTTTAGGGTTTAGGGGTTTAGGGCTTCGGGGTTCAGGGGTTTTTACTGTTTAGTGGGGTTCTTGGGTTCCGGGTCTTCAGACTTCACGGTCTCTAGCTTCGGAGGTTTCATGAGAGCTGTATATGGGTGTAGGGCTTAGGGCTTTGGGGTTAGGGTTTAGGAGTTTAGGGCTTAGGGCTTAGGGGTTTAGGGGTTTAGGGGCTAGGGCTTAGTCCCAAAAGGGTTTAGGGTTCAGGGTTTAGGGTTCAGTCTCCGAGGGTGTCTTGAGAGGCGTCGTATTTCAGGACCTTAGCGTAGTAATCTAAGCCATTTACAGGTGGGTAGTTATTAGGTGGGTAGTTTCCCATAAGCCTCCCATACCACTCCTATAAGGTANGGTGGGTAGTTATTAGGTGGGTAGTTTCCCATAAGCCTCCCATACCACTCCTATAAGGTAAAGGGGGTCTTATGGGAGTACTATGGAAGAAGAACTACCCACCTGTAAGGGGCTTCTAAGTAAGGGCTAGGGTGGGGATGATGGCAGCTCAAGGCCCTGGGCCCTAAACCCTAAATTCCTGAATTCTTAAATCCCTAAACCCTAAACCCCTAAACCCTAAACCCCTGAAACCCTAAACCGTATACCCTAAATCCCTAAACTGAGGCCCTGGGCCCTAAACTTTACACATTGAAGTCTCAACCTTCGACCCGAAGCCCCAAACCCAGAGACTCCAAAACCCCTTAATTAAGGAATATACCTTAAATCATACTAGGGATCCTACTATAATTGAAGGTATATTCCTTAATGAAGGGGTTTTGGAGTCTCTGGGAACCCTAAAAGCTAGACTCGGCGCCATAAACTCACAAACAAACACCCTAGACCTTGAACCCTTTAGCCTAAATCCTAACCCCAAAAACCTACACCCCAAACTCTTAAACCCTTGTAGAGCCCTGTGCGAACCCTGCAGACCTAGAACTACGTTAACCCCAAATAACCCACCTTTTTAGGCTTTAAGGTAACTTTTAAGGACGTAAAAATAAGGAAACAATAATAGGGAACCCTGAAAAGGAAGGTTTTAGAGGGTCCAGGTAGGGTGTAGAGTTTGGGGTTCGGGGTTTAGGGTTTCAGCTGTCGCCTTCGGAGTTTCCCAGTCAGCCCAATACCCCTTAAATGAGGAATATAGCTTAAATCATAATATGAACCCCTATAATGTAAGGTATATTCCTTAATTAAGGGGCATTGGGCTCTCTGGGTTCGTGACTAGCACATGGTGGGCCATCGCCGGCAAACGGCTGCAACGTCGGCGGTAGTAGCAGACCTGACGAGCCTTATCCAAGTGCACTGGATTTCTTCAACAGCAAAGAAGATTTTTCTGAGAACGAGCATGACCAAAAAGACGTGGCTGTGGTCGTGAAAGTCGTGCGGCAGCATTTGGAGTTATGAAGAGTACAAGGACTGCGAAATCCAGTAAACCTATCGAAGCTCCAAGCTTTAATCGCGCAGGCGAAGTATGGTGAGCCGAGGATGACTGATGAAGCGCACAAGGACTGCGGTTCAGCCTTTGAAACTGTGGCATGTGGACCAACAGTTCATGCGCATGATCTGCCCTGAGCGCTTTTGGGACTGCTGTATATCTCGTATGAGAGTTCGTGCAGATCCGTGTGGAACTGTTATCGAGCTCTTACAGAACTCTTGTAAGTACTGCTTAACCCTAAACCCTGAGCCGTTTAAAAGCTCTGCCTGCAACCCGATGGCCCCAAGCCTAGTCCCAACTCCCATGTCGCAATGAAAGCCCTAGTCGTTTAGGGCTCGAAGTCTTGAAGGCTTAGTGGTTAGGGTTTCGGGTTATCAGGAAGGCCATTGGCTTGGATGTATATATTTGAACCCCACTTACTTGGAGGCCCTTTTGACTTAGTAAGTAGGGTTAGTAAGGTGGGTTATGGGGAATTATAATATGGTTTCTAGGGGATACTAAGTAGACTTACTAAGTCAAAAGGGCCTCCAAGTAGGGTACATATTAGTCTGTTTATAAACTGAATTCCTTTTGCCTTCAATGCAGGAGTGGTGGGACGCTTTGAGCTACAGTAGGGATCCTTAGTAAGAGATCCGTAATATGCGGGTTTTCCGAAAATAGAGAACCCTGATATAGTACCAATAGAATCCCACAAGATCCTCATAGGGGCCCCTAAATATTAGGATCCTTATTCTGAGGACCCTAAAATAAGGTATCCGAATTTTCGGAAACACTAAACCCTTTATAGAACCCTTACAAATCCCCTTTAGGGAACCCCAAAAGGATCCCTTGAAAGGTAACCCCTAGTTTTCGGAAACTCCCATATCGTATTGGAGTCTTGAGTCTTAAACCCTCAACCCTAAACCTCTCAAACCCCAAAGAAACGATGCCCCCCGGAACCCTAACCACTAAGTCTGAAGCCCTCAACCCTAAACCTCTCAGACCCTAAAGAGATGTCCCCCTAAACCCTAAACCGTAAACTCCAAACTCTGACTCTGAACCTCTACAGCCTCAAGCATGAGGTCATGATTCGCGACATCCTCATGTACATGGATAGAAACTTCGTCACTCAGTACAAGAAGGCCTTTTGCTGGATGTTCCTCACCTCGAGATCCCAAGCCCCAGGAGTCTGAGGTTGTTCTTTAAACGTGCTTTGTGCATTAAAAGTTGTGTTTTGCTACGTCTTCCAAAATGCTACACCTTAAACCCCAACACCTAAACCCTGAAGGTTTGTTGAGCTACTTCTTTCTCTGTCTAAGTTTTAAGCCTTAGGGTCAGGTTTTGGGTTTACTGGGTTCTTCTTCAGGAGTTGAATGCACGTTACCATACTAGGGCAACCATTTTTTTTATTTACTAAGTGTAAGTTTAACAGTTTACTATAAGTCCGTATTAGGATAACTTGAGCAAAATCTAGGTTCCTGAGTAGTACCCTTTTGCCTTTTTTTGGGGCCCTTTAGGGTTTAGGGTTTGAGGGTTCAGGGGTTTAGGGTTGAGGCTTTAGGGGTTTAGGGTGTAGGGTTTGTTTGTATTCCGTTCGTTCCTTCCAAGCTATTCCCCGCACCTCGAAGAATCCTGTGACCTGGGTGATCCTAAACCCTAAACCCTAAGCCAAGCCCAAACCCCTAAGCCTTAACCCTAAACCTCTTTATCATTTGTATTTAAACCTTAGTGGTATTCGTCGTTTTCCGGCGATTTCACCAAAATCGCTGTATTCGTTGTCAAACATCGCCGGATTTGTCGTCAAATGGCTTTTTTTCACCTCGAAATCGCCACATTCGTCGTCAAAAATCGCCGGATTCGTCGTCAAACGGCGTGTTTCATTCCCAACCCTCGAAATCACCACATTCTTCGTCAAAAATCGCCCGGTTCGTCGTCAAATGGAGTTTTTCGATCTCAAATCGCCACATTCGTCGTCAAAAATCGCCGGAGTCGTCGTCAAACAGCGTCTTTCATTCCCAACCCTCGAAATCGCCACATTCGTCGTCAAAAATCGCCGGAGTCGTCGTCAAATGGCGTCTTTCGTTCCCAACCCTCGAAATCGCCACATTCGTCGTCAAAACTCGCCGGATTCGTCGTCAAACGGCGTCTTTCATTCCCAACCCTCGAAATCACCACATTCGTCGTCAAAAATCGCCCGGTTCGTCGTCAAACTTTTCGATCTCGAATTCGCCACATTCGTCGTCAAAAATCGCCGGAGTCGTCGTCAAACAGCGTCTTTCATTCCCAACCCTCGAAATCTATTCGGACTTTAAGGTTAAGAAACTTTCTATTTTCTCAATGTTGTGGGATTCAGGGGTGGGTGGGTGTTATTTCAAAGTTGTAAATATAACTGTACTGTAAAACTTCCCGGACCGGAGCTGCTGAACCTTAAACCCTAAACCCCAAACCCCAAACCCTAACTAAACCCATGCTAATAGAATCATGGGCCCCGTTGGGAGCCGAAGCTGGCAGGCGAGCAAAGAGACCGTCAACCCAACCAACAAAAAAACAAAAAGCCCCCAATCCCTAAACCCTAAACCCTAAGCTCAGTATCCGAGTGGATACACTTTACACTTTCTGGGATACTATTACCCACTAGAAAACTAAAAGTGTACATTTTTGGGGGGCCTATGCTAAGCAAGCCTGAATCCGATGTCCATGGCCCCGAAACTTGCCGCCACAGTTCTGGAGCCTCATTAAGGAATGGAGGCTTCCTATAATGGCTCCTGTAAGGGATCTATAAGGGATCTGCAGTATGCTCTCGGAGTTTAGGGTCCAGAAGTTTAGGGTTCATGGTTTAGGGATAGGGATTGTATGGAACCCTTATAGAGCCCTTTAAGGAACCCCTTAAGGAACCCCGTAAAGAACCCTCAGGTATATTCCTTAATTAAGGGATCTGGGATTGGGGGGCGCGGGAGGTGAGGAGTTTTGAGCTGCAGGAGTTTACTGCCTTGCCGAGAGGTTTGGGGTCAAGGGTTTGGGGTGCAGGGTTTAGGGTTCGGGGCGACTTTGTCATTTCCGGCCTTGGGATGGCTTTGACAGGAAGTTCATCGCCAATCCTTACTTGGAGGATCATGGGACTTAGTAACTAGGGTTATAAATAAGGTATTTACAGCTTCATTTAAATACTAAGTCCCATGATCCTCCAAGTATAATTCGAGGACCGCAACGGGGGCCGGCAACGCTTGAATTGGCATCAGCTGAAGGAGCGAGACGCTACTGGCCTGAAGGGTTCTGGAAGGGGTTCCTTAGTAAAGTTTAAGATTGGGGACCCAAAAAGGACATAAGCATAAGCATCTTATAGGAATATCCCTGCCTTATTGGGCTTCATTAAAAGGAGGTATATATGGGATACCCCTATCCTCATTTTTTGGGACTCTTAAGTTCTGCAAGGTGTTTCTTGCGGGTCATATGAATATGAGGGTTCTTTTCAGGGTTCCGCCACCTAAAGCATTGGACCCCAAACCCTTCGCCTTAAGCCATACACCTCGTGCTTTTAGGCAGGTGCTGAATCCTAAGGCCAACTAGCATAGAACAAGGTCCGAATAGATAGTCCAAGTATACCCTGGTAGTCACCATATGTCTTCGTTATAATCTACCCCAGCCGGGACCCTTTACTTAACACCCTAAACCCTAAATCCTAACCCTGAACCCTGAACCCTAAACCCTAAACCACTCTTTTGCCATCTCTCCTGGCCTACTGGCCTTCTTAGGAGTCGCAGACTGCAGCCTCTTGGGAAAAAGGAGCTCAAAAAAAGCCCTCTTTTGCAGGTGCCGGTGTATGAGATGGGCTTGATCATCTTCCGGGAGAAGGACGGTCCGGATCAGGGCTTCGTTCTTGTTCCGTTTTGAATGCCTTCATTTCTTAAATGGGTGGTTGTCAAAATTAGGGCCCCTTTTTGGGTACCCTAAATAGTACGTGCCGTATTATATTAAGGACCACAAAAGGGACCATAATTTTGACAGCCACCGAAATGGGTTTAGGGTTTAGGGTTTCCTTTATTTCTTAAATGAGGTCTCATGTGGGTCTGTAGTGGTTTTTGTAGGGGAGTTTATGCAGCTTCGAGTTTAAAGGTCTGAGCGTTTGGGGTTCAGGCTTGCAGTATCGGGATTCTGGATTTTAGGGTTTGGAAAATCCCAGGAGCCGATCCCGATGCCCTTGATACAGTAGCCTGACTAATTCATGAAATGAGGGCTCCCCAACCCTAAACGCCCCAAGCCCTACTGGATGTTTGAGGCTCCTTTCAGTTGAAAAGCTCACACGCTTCAGGGTTCAGGCGCGGTTGAGGGTCTAGGAGTTTAGGGTTTAAGGTTTAGGGTTCCCGGATCTTCCAAAATCCCTTCAGTATTTAGGGTTTAGGGTTTAGGGATTCAGTATTAAATTTAGGCAATATACCTTGAGTCTTAGTAGGGTTCCTATTATAATTCAAGGTATATTCCTTAGTTAAGGGCTTTTGGAGTCTCTGGATGGTGATGATGCTGGTGACAGAATGACGGTGGGTGCGGCGAAGAAAACCTGCAAAAGTGACGAACTCTCGTCCGTCGGCTTCCGGGCTTGGTGCTTAGGATTTGGCCCGTTTAGCATTGCCCTTTGGAGCTCGGTGGCTTTCGCCTGTTCGGCGCCGCTCTGCGGAGCACGCCGGCACGTGCCCGACCCCAGCTTTGCATGGGAACCTTCCTTTGAAGACTACAACAGAGGTACTTGTACCGCGCACATTTGTGTACATGATGCTTTTTCCTCCAACCTCCAGCATGGAAGCACTCCGAGCTGCCGATGCTTGCGCTTCGTTTAGGGTTTAGGGATAACGCACAGACGCACCAAAGCTTTGTTGTATACCCTACCCGAAACAGACGATCCAAAATCCTACGTCCTAAAATCTGCTCGGTGCTCTCGCCGCATGCAAGAGCCTCCAAAGTATCTTAATTATCCAGCTGTCGCATCAAACCTGATACCTTCGACCAGCTTCACCCAAGGCTTGGGGCTCTTTGCCTTGAGCCCCAATCCCTACACACGAAATGCGTAAGTTCCAACCCCATGTTGTGGCCTCCGTCGGAAAGGAACATCTTCCAAAGGGGTTTCCTTTCGGGGTTCCACGTTAGCTTTAAGGTGGATAGACCCTAAACCCTAAACCCAAAAACACTCCCGCTCATGCCAGGTGTCGGGGCACTCTCGCGTGAAGAACCATATCCTCACGCTGATGTTGGACAACATCAATGCGGAGCGAAGGGGTGAACAGGCCATGGTTTCGGGTCTCCTTTGTTTGGGGATTAAATGTTCAGGGTTTGGGGTTTCGGGTTTGGGGTTTGTAGACTTTTGGGTTTCTAAGGGTTGAGGCGAGGGCTTCAGGTTTCAGGGTTTTAGGGTTTGGGGTTTCGAGTTTTTAGGTTTGGGGGTCTTAAGCCAATCTTGTTGTTACGACGGTCCAGGGTTTAGGGTTTGGGGGTTGCTGAATCTGCAAGTTCTTGTGAGCTAGTACTAAACTATCCAACCGAAGCCCATATACAAGCAAAAAACCCTGTTCCAATGATCACGGCCCCTACATTAGGGGGTTTTTATCGTGTCTGGAGGTTTGTTATTCCTGGAATTTCAATGGCTCTCTAGGGTTTCTAAAGGGTTTTACAATGAAATGAGAAGGTTTTGCAGTAGGAATCAGTAAATTTGCTTAGTTCTTCCGAAACCTGGTTCGGGTTTGTTGAGCTGTTGTTGTATCGGCTGGTACTTCCGCTTCTAACTACCGCCAAACTCTGTTGGGACCGGTTCCTCACATTCATTGCCTTCGTGGACGGTTGGTTCGGCACACCGGAGGATGGACGATCGCACCACTGGTGTAATTGCATTTTGGCTGGAGCATGAAGCCCAGAGCCTCCGAAACCCTTCAATTGAGATGCCTGAAATCATAATAGGATCCCTAATATAGTTTAAGTTATATTCCTTAATCCCGTTATAGAACCCTGTAGATCCCTTTGAGGAGCCCTTAAGGGGTATATTCCTTAATGAATGGGTTTTGGAGGCTCTGGGAGTGACCCTTATGTAAACCGCCCGAAGATTTTACCTTCCCGCAGAGCTGCTCGAGCGGCTGCTGCTGGTTTAGGGTTTAAGGGTTTAGGGGTTTAGGGGTTTAGGGGTTTAAGGGTTTAGGGGTTTAGGGGTTTAGGGGTTTAGGGGTTTAGGGTTTAGGGTTTGGGTGGACGCAGCCTGTTGGCACCAACAGCTGCACGACACGGAAACGATGCACAGACGTGGACAGGCATGGATCCCGGAACCAATGCAACCGCGTGCAGCTCAAAGCACCCGGCTGGTGAATGTTCCCACTAGTAGGCTTCTTTCCAACAGGGGTTGTTTAGGTTTCCTTTCAAAGTGCTCGACTATAGAGTTGGGTTCTTTTGAGCTCTTTGCAGTTGGTTGAATGTACCGTACTAGGGAGATCATATCGTTGACGGTATAACCCGGTATGGTAACTTGAACTAGGTGCCTTATCAAGGACTCAGTTGCTGTTCAGCATAGTGCAGACCCTGGCTCGGAATCATGGATTCCAATTCCCAGGTCCTGCGAAACCCTTTGATGGAAAACTGTGCACCCTTAGCCACAACCTGCTCAGGGATTGATGGGTTTGCAGGTCAGGGTTTGGGGTTTGAGAGCTTTCGTTTGGATTTGAAGGTTCAGTGCATAGTGTAGAGGTCCATAATAGCTACTGCATGGTACCAACAGTATGTCCTCATGGATCCCTTATAAATAGACGACACCCCATGTTATTGGGGTGTTGGGGTGTGGGAGTCAATAGGGGCCCCGCAAAGGACATAAACATAAGTATTTTACAAGGATATCCTTACCTTATTGGGCTTCATAAAGGGGGGATTTATATGCGACATCCCTATCCTGTTTTTTGCTTGTGTGCTTTGTTCGGGCGCCCATCCCACGCCACCATGGGCTTGGCTGAGGCTTTAGCGTTTCAGGGTTTGGGATTAATGGTTTAGGGTCGAGGGCTTAGGGTTTAGGGTTCAGGGTAGGTTGCTGAAGGTTTCGATCAACGATTGTTCACGCAGCACTGTCTGCAGCAACGAAACCCTTCGATGCAGAGATGGCGACGTAGTTTTCTTTTGGGGTCTACGTGTCGATTGTTTTGTGCTTGGGGCTTCGGGTTTAGACTGTACGGTTTCGACCACTAAGGCTTTAAGAACTCCTATTTCAAGGCTTTTGGGCCTAAAAACCATATCATAAAAGGCTTGTGGGCAATTGTGAGCCTTAGAGGAATAGGTTTACATGGTCTGTTGCCTTGAGGTTTAGAGTTTTTGGATAAGGGTGTGTCAGTCCGAGCCCAAGGCGCCTTAAGCTGATCCCTAAAGGGTTTAGGGATTTAGGGGTTTAGGGTTTAGGGGTTTAGGGTTTAGGGTTTAGGGTTTAGGGGTTTAGGGGTTTAGGGTTTAGGGATTTAGGGTTTAGGGTTTAGGGGTTTAGGGTTTAGGGTTTAGGGGTTTAGGGGTTTAGGGGTTTAGGGTTTAGGGTTTAGGGTTTAGGGTTTAGGGGCCTAGACCCTAAACCGCGGAGGTGGATCGCATCCTCTTGAAGCACACAGTAAACATGCTGGTGGAGCTTGGGGTGCAGGGCAAGAATGTCGGGAGCTCGGCTTTGGTTGAAGGAGTTTAGGGTTTAGGGTTTAAGAAACCCTAGCTTAATCCGAAATAACCCACCTTTTTAAGCACTTGTATACGGAAATCATAATTGGGAACCCTAAAAAGGTAGGTTCTTTGGGGTTAAGGTACCTTAACCTACCAAACCCTACTTTTTTGTCGGTTCTTATTATAAACCCTAATATTGAATTTATGGGGACCCGACAAAAAAGTAGGTTCTTTGGGGTTAAGGTAGGGTTTAGGGTTTAAGGGGTTTTGGGTTTCGGGTTTAGGGTTTTCGAGTGGTAGACTCGAGCCTTCGCGGGTTAGGGCCTTGGGGTGGAGTAGGGCTTAAGAGGGTTTAGGGTTTAGGGTTTAGGGTTTATTTTGGGGCTTAGGGTTTAGAAAGGTAAGTTGCCAACTTCACTGCTGGCCCTTCCGCAGCCCAGATCCCGATTCCAAGCTTTTTGACCCCGAACTTAAACCCTAAACCCGGGACCGTTTATGAGCCGTAAAGGCTTTTGATTTTGACCCACCAAAACCACGGGGCTATAAACCTTAAGCCCGCACATGAAACTTTAAAACCCTTTCAGCAATGAACCCTACTTCGTCGGTTGTTTGTTTGAACCTTGAGCTAAGCCCTAAACCCAAACGCCCGACATTCAATCGATCCTTTACGGGGATCCTTTAGGGGATCTGTAGGGTTCCCCGAAGATTTCGCTGGGGGGTTTGGGTTTGGGACTTCGTGCTTCGGGTCTGACAGTGCTTATGGCCCTGGGTTTCGTGCGTGGGTTTTGGTTTACGATGTTGTGCTGGGGTTCAGGGTTTAGGGTTTGGGGTTTAGGGTTTAGGGTTTAGGGGTTTAGGGTTTGGGGTTTAGGGTTTGGGGTTCAGGGTTTAGGTCTTCACCCACACCCCACACGCCAGATGCCATATCCCGAAACCCTAAACTCTCTGCAGGGGGGGTCTCTGACAAGATCTTACTTGCAGGGTCCGCGGGGTTCTCTCCTGGGTAGGGGGAACTCGGCAAGAGGCAGCGGAGAAGGACTCTTGAAAGCACAGCTGGATTCCACGACTCACCTGTTTGGAGTTCAAGCTTCAGGGTCTCGCTCTAGGGTTTCGGGTTTGAAGTTTTGGTAGGTCCCATTCAAGTAATATAGACAATCGAGATTATGGTGATGATGGATGTGGTGGTCATGATAATGTCGATGGCGGTGCGGTATTGACGATAATGATGACGACGAGTGATTAACGCGTGTAGGAGTTTGCGGATGTTGTAATGTTGTGCTGTCCTCGTACAGAAGACGAACTATCGGCAAGCATTGAGGCTGCTGCACGGGAGTTCAGCAACCAATGGACCCCAACATAACTAGCAGCAGCCACTCTAAATTGTAGGATTCTTATGAACAGGATACCACCAAATGAGGCACCCTTAATTTTACTAACCAGGCCCAAACATTTTTTTTAGGGTTTCTACACAGGTCTATCGCGAGTGCTTCGAGGACCAGTTTTTGGACCACACGAAGAAGTTCTACCAGGACATTTAGGGGTTCCTTTGAGGTCTTTAGGGGCTTCTCGAATGTTCTGCAAGGCTTCTTCAAGAAGATGTGAGGTTCAGGAAACCCGTAAACGCCTCTCGAAGTTTCTAGGGTTTCCATAACCCTAAACCCTACGCCCTAAACCCTTTAAAAAGCACCCTAAACCCTGAACCCTAAAGTTTAAAGACTAAACCCAGCGTTCCTCGAGATAGCCAAGAGCATTGTGGTGTACTCTGTTTCCGAGGGTTTACTGACAATCGCCCACGTAAAAACAGACAGGGGGTAGCAGGATACTTTTCCAGGACCCCGGCATCAGGAACCCCTTTATTTCAAGAAATAGTTTCAAGAAGTGACCATGAGACGGTGCTTAAAACCTTGGGCATTTTGAGTCGCACTCGTCCGTGGAGCGTCTTTTGGAGTCGAGGTTGAGGGTTTTAGGTGTTCAGGATTTCGGTTTTGGGGTTTGGCATTCAGGGTTACGGGCTTGAAGCCAATTGCAGAGAAAAGGGGTTTCGGGTTAAGCATCGCAAGGTCACTATGCTTAATCTGTTAACTTTAGCTCGATACCCTAAACCCTAAACTCCAAACCATAACCCCAAGCCCCAAACCCTAAACCCTAAAACCCACCCTCAAAACCCCTGAGTCGAGATTAAGAGTGGTGGTTTGCACAAACCGACAAACGGCTGGCAGCAGTGCACACAGCACTAAGAAAAGCATGTTCCTCAAACTCTTCCCAACCGTTATATACTTGGAGGTTCAGGGACTTAGCAACTAGAGTAATAAATAAGGTAGATCTACTTACACTCAGTTTTTGTCCCAGTTAAGGTACTTACAACCTTAGTTACTAAGTCCCATGAACCCCTGAACCCTAAACCCTAAAGCCAAAACCCTAAACCCTAAACCCCAAACCCCTCAACCCCAAACCCTGTAAGATAGTAGTTACTCTTAAACCCTAAACCCTAAACCCCAAACCCCTTAACCCCAAACCCTGTAAGCCCCATAGTAGTTACTCTTAAACCCTAAACCCTAAACCCTAAATGCCAAAACCTCTGAACCCTAAGCCTGAGCTCTACGCTCCTGACCAAAAAAGCCCCAAAGCCATAAACCCTAATTACTACCTACCTATAGTCTCCATTGTAGTTCCTTTTTTTGGTTTAACCAAATATATAATAAGGATCCTATAAGGTAACCCCAAAAAGGAACTACAATGGAGACTACAGGTACAACATCAAACCAAAAAGCGGCCTGACGTAGGGGCCATAATAACTACCTATACTGTTTTGGTGTTCCTTAGTATAACTATAGTCTAAGGGGCCCCAGAACCCTATTATAACTATTAAGGCCCCTACATCAACACGAAGCCGCGGCAAGGCTGAGTCGAAGCTGTATATTTCACAGAATCCATGCTCCGACTACCTGAAGAAGGCACGCCAAAGATTCAATATCCCAGAGACTCCAAAACCCCTTAATTAAGGAATATACCTTAAATTATAATAGGATCCCCAATGTGATTTAAGGTATATTCCTTGATTAAGGGGTTTTTGGAGTCTCTAGGATAGGGGCCACTTGGGGCCTTAAGAATTAGAGTGGGGTGTGTGCATTTTGGGGGGTGGCGTACTTTAGTTGTAGGGATTATGGGGGGATACCACTGCCCTATTCCGACCCCCCAGACACTCCAAAACCCATTAATTAAGGAATACACCATAAATCATATCAGGGCCCTGTTATATTTTATGGTATATTCCTTCTTCGCCTTCGGAGCCTGCGACGATACTTGATAATGCTGTCCTGCTTCTTCTTTAGGGTTTGGGGTTGGGTTTAGGATTCAGGGGTTTACGTTCAGGGTTTAGGGTGCCGGGTCTGACTTTCAGGGTTTTTGTAGCCTTGCGAGGTTTGAGGTCTCAGGTTACGAATGTGTTTAGGATGAGTGTTGCTTGGGGCTCCACTGTACCAAGAGGCTCGACATATACTACCAGTATGGAAGCAGGTCCCAAAAGACCATCCTTATTATGGTTTTAGGATCCTAAGTACTAGCAACCATATTCGTAGTATGTAAAGCTTAGGTGGCAAATGCTGGCTGTGAGGGAGCAAGGATGGTAGCACTCTTTCGGTCATCTTCGTTGTCGCGGTCGCCGTCCCAAATCCCAACCCCTAAGCTAGGGCCCCAAAAAAGCACATCAGCAAACATTAGGATAGGGATATGCCATATAAACCCCCTTATAAAGGAGCCCAATAAGGTAGGGATATCCCCATAAAATGCTTATGCTTATGTGCTTTTGGGGTTCCTACATAAAGCCCGAAAGCTCCCACAGACGCAGACTCACAGCCGTCCCAGCCCTAGACCCTACCCCTTTTTTAGGATTCCTAGCGTTATGGTTAGGATCTGTTATCTTGAAACATAGGTACCCTTGAAAAGCTTAAAGCTCGAGACCCCAGACCCCAAAGCCAGCAACCTTTGTGGCACGCCTTCCCAGAGACTCCCAAACCCCTGAATATTAAGGAATATACCTTAAACCTAGGGTTCCTTAAAGGGTTATTCCCTAAAGGGATCTTTAAAGGGATCTATACGGAATATACCTTAGATTATAATAGGATCCATAATATGATTTAGGGTATATTCCTTAATTAAAGGGTTTTGGAGGCTCTGGGTTCTTCTAACCCTGCTAGTAGCCCTTCTGATAACTGAAAGATCCCTCCGAGCAACCCGTTTAGAGGCCTTGTAGTATCCCCCATAGAAACCTCATAGTAATCCTGATAGCCTTATTGGCCCCCCTGTAGTAACGACCCTTGGAACCCTATCAAGCACTCATACTTTCAATAAAAGAAGCCTATGGAACCCATATAGGAACTTTTATAGTAACTCCTATAAGATTCCTGTAAAATGCCACCCTTATAGGAACCCAAAGAAACACTTAAAAGACACCCCTAAAGAAACCCTTGAAAGAAGCCTTCAGAGTAACTTGTACAAATCATTCACTGCGACCCGAAAGCCGCAGGCAGAAAAGCGAATTCGCGAGGAGAAGACCCGGGCCCAAGCCTCGAAATGGCTCACTTCGGGCAAGAAGGTCATTTTAATAGGATTCCTGAAGGTACTAAGGCCTTTTGACTAGGGTAGTTACTACAGGATTGAAAGAAGGTTCTTTGAGGGCAGGAGGGGCTTTTTAATAGGGTTAAGGTTCTTATGGGGTGACAAGGACCCGTTAATAGGGTTCTAGAGGGCAGGAAGGGCTGTTTATAGCGTTTTTTAGCTATTGGTCATAGGGTTCTGATAGGGTTCTCTTGAGGTTCTAGGAGGAGGGTTTAGGGCTTAGGGTATAGGTGCCATTACCAATACCATTCCTTAGGGGTCCTGATCTAGCCCCCGATGTTAGGGTACATTTTTGAGTTCCTTATGTTCAGGATGTTTGCAAGAGGTTCATGAGTCTGATAGGGTTTCGTTTGGCTTTACAGCGGTTTTGGATGGGGTCTCAGAAAATTGAAGTCCTTGTTTGGCGTCCTTCCGTTGAGGATGCTACAGATCCAGTATATCTGAACGTCGCATGTCAGATTTTTGTTCAGGGTGCGGAAAGGGTTCTGGGTTCGAGGGTTTCAGGTTTAGGGTCTTTGTAGGTAGGGTTTAGGTTTCTGGGTTGGAGAGTTTAGCTGTTAGGGTTCAGGATTTTCAGGGTTGCCCTGACTGTTCAGGGGGTCCGGTGTTTAGGCCTGGGAGTTCAGGGCTTAGAGCTTACAGGGATTGTAGGGATTAGGTTTTTGGTCTGCTACTTGCTAGGCTTGCCTAATTTATCTTACTGTCAGGGTTTTGGGGCTTCAGTGTTGACTTAGGCCACATGGTCGTTTGACGTGGACTCCGGAGGGGCCCCGCCGCCAACGCCGCCACGGCTCAGGCTGACATGGACTCCGGAGGGGCCCCCGCCGCCTACGCCACGGCCGCCGCTTTCTTCAATTTGGTCGTTACAAGAAACGGCTTTGGTCTTTGCTACTTGCCCGCAGTGATGATCGGCTGGCCCGGCGTCGGCAAAACGCCAGCACTCATCGTAATGACGTTGGCAATTGGTCGATGTCATATCAGCCAGTTGGGCTTGCATGAGAAGCCTTCCTGGCGACGGGCTAAGTCTCTTGACAATTTCAGACATCGCATGCCTCAAATCCATGATGGCGTCTTTTTGGACGATTCCAGTCCAGAGAAGATTGATATGGCCAGTATCAGTAAAGTTTTCCCATTTCTGAACCCCAACCCTACACCCAAAATCCGCGGTCGGAAGCTTTCACTGCGACACTTTTTTCATGAACTGTTAGACATGCTCTTAATTGGTCATATCTTCATTCTGGGCGCATCTGACGCGTACTACGCAAGACTGCAATGAATTTAGGGTGACGCGTCCTTTTCTTACGGATCCTAGGATTTTGGGCTTCTGAAGCTTTCCGGCTGGAATCACTAACTCCTAACCCCCTTCCAAAACCCCGAAACCCTTGAACCCGAATTTTAGGGTTTAGGGTTTAGGGTTTAGGGAAACCCCAAAATCCTAAACCCTTAAACTCCAATCCCTAAACCCTAGCCCCCTAGATCCCTAAACCCCCCCCTAAGACCCTGTGCCTTCCCCAGAGAGCCCAAGACCCCTTAATTAAGGAATATACCTTAAATCATATTAGGGAGTCCATTATAATTTAAGCTATATTCCTTAATTAAGGAATATACCTTAAATCTTTTTAGGGATTCTATTATGATTTAAGCTATATTCATTCCGTAATTAAGAGGTCTTGGGCTCTCTGTGTCCCTAAACCCCCCCCGAAGACCCCCCAAACCCTAAACCCTAAGACCCCGTGCCTTGGCTCAGGTGGAGAACTACCTCCATGAGTCGACCATGGAGAAAATCCAGGCTTCCACGGCTTGGGGTTTAGGGTTTAGGGGTTTAGGGGTTTAGGGCTTAGGGTTTAGGGATTTAGGGGTTTAGGGGTTTCGGGGTTTCGGGGTTTAGGGGTTTAGGGTTTAGGGGGTTGCGGGCTTTAGGGTTTAGGGGTTTAGGGCTTGGGGCCTGAGGGGTTTCAAAGAAAGCGCTTTTATACAAAGCTTATAGAGTTTTGTTATAAGAACTGGCTTACAAAGTTATCAGGGTGCTACAAGCGGTTGCGTTAAGTCGTCCCGCCCTGTGTGAAGTCATCCCTTTTGCGCGTGGACATGGGGATAAGCATATCCTAGCCCTATGGAGTTAATGAGGCAATAGGTCATGAAGTTTTGGCTGGTGGTTGTTTTAGATGGGTTTTAGAGCCTGTTCGTAAACATCTTGGGGCGGCGTCTACTTGCGGAACGGACACATCGCCTGCCAGTGCTATGTGCTTTGTAACCACCTTCTGCGACGGCGTCCACTTGCAAAACTGTCGAACAGGCTGTCTGGAATGTGTGTTTTGCAACCGTTTCGGCGGCCGCATCTACTTGCAGTGGAGCGTGTTCTTGTGAAATCGTGCGTTTACTTGGGGAACAAGGGGGTTGGTGGGGTGGATTTGTTTTGGGAGGGCCATGATATCACACCCGCGTGTATTGTTCACCCCAATATTTAAATCTACGACCGGGTATCGTTCAACCTGATGTAAAACTTGAAACCGGAGAAGGAGCGGGTGGTGCATCCCTCGCGCCTGCGGGTGCTTGTGAAATCGAGCGTGTACTTGCGGAATGGGCGCTGTGATGCCAATGATGTGTGTCTTGAGCGGGTGCTTCGGAAATCGAGCGTGTAGTTGGGGAATGGCTGGTTTTGAAGTGCTGTGATTCTACTGCTGTTTGTGTTGAGCGGGTGCCTTTGAAATCGAGCGTCCACATGGGGAACGGCTGGTTTTCCTCAAGTCTTCGTGCGCTGTGATGCCAATGATGCGTGTCTTGAGCGGGCGCTTGTTACATGTCTGAAAGCGCCTGCAAATGGTGATTAGCTGCCAAACTGGCAGACTTATCAAATCCCAAATTGAAGTCTGCGCCAGGAATGGCCTAGGAAGCGCGTGGCCATGCGGAAAGCGATGTGCAGCTATGCTTGTGGTGTGACTTCAAACGCCCTGGTGTGACTTCACACGTGCCCGCGTGACCATGCGGTGGCGCGACTTCACGCTCAGAGCTACCTCCAAGGCTCGCTGAGGCTTGAGGGTCTGGGTTGTGGGTTGTTGGCGATCCCGTTGTCTTCATTCTTACACTCCACACGTCAAGCCCTACGCCCCCAACCCAAGCCTTAGACCGAGGAAAGCTAAGCTTTGAAGCTTTATGCCTTTGTCATAGTTGGGTAACATTTTACCTGTTTTTTTATGGGTACTTAAACCCAATAAGGAATAAAACTGTACATTTTTAATCCTATCCCGACCATGAACTAGATGCCTGAACCCTAAATCGCTCTGCTGGCGTTTTGGAACTGGGTAGAGATTGGGGTAAAGCGTAAGGTGTACTAGGAGTGTCGAGGGAGTATCAGGGGGTATTACACCCTAAACCCCATAGAGAGGTCCTCCATTATTCAAGGATTATTCCTGTTGCAAGAAGTATTGGAGTATATTGGAGTCGCTGAGTGGACGGGGGTCCCCAAACTCGTTGGCCAGGAGCTGTGCGATGAGGAATGGATTTCGGTCCACTACAAGACCCTCATCCACATGGAGAATTCAGGGCCGCCCGGCGAACTTAGCCATCAAAATTGACCCGAAACTCTAAATCCACAGCCCAGCAAGGAGCAACCCGGATTATGCGGCCCGACAGACGCACCTGAGCCCGGATAGCACACTACATATAGAATCGTGTAACCCGCGACGGAAACCCCAGTGAATCCCACCAAGCAGGTAGAATCCGCCCATAAGAACAGCAGAAGCTGTTTGAGAGTTTTGGAAAAGAAACACCGAACATCCAATAGAATCCACTTGCACCCGAAAGCAGCGACTAGCAGCAAGGATTTAAAAGGCACATCAACTCTAAACCCCTCAACCCAAACCCTGAAATCTCAAACCCTAAAATCCTGACCCCAAGCGAACACCCCAAACGAAAACCTCGTTTCGGCGACCTAGCAGCTCCCAGTCTCTGGAACCTCGAACAACTCGAAAGCTTGGATGAAGGGGGTCGTGGTTGGAATGGGATTCCGTTAAGATTTCTTTTCAGGCTTCTCTAAGGGCTTGCTGCATGTGTTTGAACATGTAAAGCTTTCTTTGGTTTCCAAGGGATCTTGAATACCTAGACTCGGAGTATGGGGGTACTGGATTATCATAGTTAGGGAGTGGAATAGTACGGCCAGTCATTCAGACTTCCACGATATGAGGTACGATTCGGTAGGATGAAGGATCCCATGTGTAAGGTCTCTTATATGGGTGTTGTCAAAATTATGGTCCCGTTTCGGGTCCCTACTATAATATGTCACCTATTATTTAGGGTACCCAAAAAGGGACCCTAATTTTGACAACCACCCAGATATTTGGAAAGTCCCGCCTACTGTCAACTTAACCCTCCTGAATCTGAAGCCCCGTACGACAGCACAAGCAGAACTGTATAAACAAGTCTAGAGCCCCCCCCCCAAAGCTTTACTGTTGATGGGCAAAATCCTGCAATACCCCTCCAAAGCTCTATGCAAACTTTTAGTCCCTCAATTTGTAAATCTTGAAGCAAGCTTTTAAATCCCTAGACCCCTACCTCCGGCGAATGCCACTCATAAACACCATTGACAATCCCTGCAAAGCCTGTGAAACCTTTCTAAAACTTTTGTAGAACTAGAACCTTTGTCGAACCCTTTGCATAATCCTGTGCAGAACCGCTTATGGATCCCTTTTCTTGCCCTTGGATGGTCGCTCAGGAAACCTGGTGCGGTTGGCATTAGTGCGGAGGGCTTTGTCCATTGGTGTTTGATTACCGGCAGGAATATGAACGACCGGAAGATCGTTCAGTTGGTAATCCACGTGAAAGGATGCCTGGACTACATGTCCGTGTTGTACCCAGGCATCTATCACAACCTGAAGTTGGACAGCCCTTTCCACGTTGTGCTGCAGAGCACCCTGGGGCTTTGAGTGGCTGGTGGTGGTATGACAGGCTGATCCACACGCCTGCCTGTGTGCAAATCTTGCCATTGACTTTGAGTTTTGGAATCGGGAAAGTCGACGCCCTAAACCCCAAACACGAAGCCCTACATCTTAAACGCTAAAGCCGAAACACTAAATCTTGAATCCCAAAGTCCAAGCAACCCGGCAAAGCTCTTTGAAAGCCGCCACCACCTTGGGGATGCTAGATCCATCGAGACCCTAAGCCCTTGACCCTAAACCCCAAACCCTAGACCCAGCCAAAACCCTAAACCATGAACTTGGGGTACTGCCCCCCTCAGTAACAGTTAGATAACATGTATAATGTATCTCTCTCTAGCCCTTAATAAGAACCTAAGAACAACCCTTAACCCAACCCAAAGCCCCAGAACCCTTAACCCGAACACCTTACGACCCAAGGGATCTATAAGGGTACTAACTATAAGGGTGCTACAGGGTTAAGGGTTCCTTTAGAGGATCTAACCCTAAACCCTCCTCCCTAATCCCTAAACCCTGAACCCTAAAGCCAAATCCCTAAACCCTAAAGCCAAAACCCTAAACCCTAAAGCCAAAACCCTAAACCCTAAAGCCAAAACCCTAAACCCTAAACCCTAAACCCTAAACCGTGGGATCTCAGGTGTGCGTGGATGTTCGAGCACGACAAGGTGCCTGACCTAGAGAGGTCGGCGCCTCGGTGGGCGCAGCGGGGCGGTTTCTTTAAAGGGCTTCGGCTTTAGGGTTTAGGGTTTAGGCATTAGGGGTTTAGGCTCAGGATTTAGGGATTTATACTTTATATTTTAGGCTTATTGCTTTCAACAATCTCAACTTCAATTTTTTTCAGAGCTCTGTTCGGTGGATCTTTGTCTCCTGCTAAAACAAGGCCTGCTTCGTGCAGGGGCAAGAGTTAGAACTAGGGGTGTAGTCCAGCCATTCGGTGAGTGAGCCACCCTCCCTGAAACCAATTGCCCACGGTTCTTGAGCAGTTGACGTGATTCTCCGAGGGCTTGCATGTTCTAGCAGGGTTTGTTCTGTACAATGTTCAAAGGTTGAGCTAAGTTAACCAAAAAAACCCTAAGCCGCAACCCTTCGAGGAGTTCATATCAGTTTCTCGCTTTCTCTTCATAGGGCTTCCTGCCTTACAAGGAGTTTGAGAGTCCGAAGACGGTGCAGTACATGGGTAGTTTTCTAAATTATGGTCCCCCTTAGGATCCTTTTTTTAAAAAAGGAGGCCCTACGTTTTGGGGACCTAAAAAGGGACCCTAGTTTAGAGAACTACCCGCATTGCTTTGTAGCGAAAGTTTTGTGACAACGTGGAATGATGTGAGTGATTATAAGGGCTGTGAGCCCGACCTAAACCCCGCCTTCTCCAACAGCCTACCCTTGACAGGGTAAAGATGTGTGTTACTAGTTACAGGCACCGTAGATCCTTAACCCTGATCCCCGAGCCCTAAAGCCTCAAGCAACCCTGAGGATGCATAATGCCGAAAACACACTAAACTGTAGACTATAAGTTATAAGCCCTACATGAACCCCAAATAGCCTACGTTTTTAACGGTTTGTATGAGTAAATCATATATGAAGGCCCTCAAGAGGTAGCTTTCTTAGGGTGCAGGTGATCTCCAGGTCCTAAACCACAGTTCTCCGAAACCACCGCCTCCTCAACCTTAAACCTAAAACCGCCGGCTCAGGATGTATGCGCTCTTCAGCCGCGTACCGCAGACGCTGAAGGAAGTGCAGAAGGCACCCTCAGCTGTTGAGGAGCAGTGAAGGCTTACATGGATATAGGGTTTCTATAAAGGGTTCTAAAGGGTCTGCTTTAGGCTTCTAAAAGGTTCTATTTGGCTCCACACGTACCCCAAGGTTCCAAAGGACCCCACATTCAGGTACTCGGTTTTAGGATCGTAGTTATTTAGGTTAGGATTGTGGAGGTGTAGGATTATCAGGTACTTGGGCCCTTGGGGCAATGGTTTTATAGGTTTTTTGGCTTCTATAGCTCCTTGCATTCTGGTTTTGATACCTGGCAATAAACCACAAGACAAGAGATGCCTCGTCCCCAACATAACCCCTGTACCCTTATCCCAGGCCCCGAGCAAAACTTCATAAAGCCTCTATACAGCCCTTATGAAACTCTTATAGTTATAATGCCCTTGTACAGTGATACAACCCTAGAGCCCTAAACCACCAAACCTAAACCCCGAACCCCTATATCCCTAATCCCGAAACTCGAAACTAAGCCGCCAGCTTTCGTCCCGATGCAGGTGATGATGGACTGCATGTGCGAAGCAGGACCTCCTGATGCTCAGTTTTTCAGGTTGATATAAGGTTGCTTTAAACGTTCCCCGCCTAAACCCTAAACCCTAATCCCTAAATCCTAAACCCTAAGCCCAGCTTTAGGGTTTGAGGGTGTGGCCTTGGAAGGCTTCTGTTACAAGGGCTGTGTCAGTGTACTGGGTTGAGGCTTGGTAAATCGGACTTTGGGCTTTGTTTTCAGGCTTTCGGTATGAGTAGGATCTAGCGTGGAAGGGGTTTGGGGGGGACTCCGGTTGAAGGGTTTGGGCGTGGGGTTGTCACTGAAGCCTAAGCCCAAAATCAACTTAACTCCTAAACTTGCCCCGAAACCCTAGACCCTAAACCCTAAATCCTAACCCTAAACCCTAAACCCTAAACCTTGAATGCGAAACCTGGAGCCCTGCCCTACACCCGGTACCCGTCAGGTTTTGGGTTGAGCGTTCAGGATTGCGGCTTGAACAACCCAGAGACTCCAAAACCCCTTAATTAAGGAATATACCTTAAACCTAGGGTTCCTTAAAGGGTTATTTCTTAAAGGGATCTTTAAAAGGATTTATAAGGAATATACCGGATTGCGCCTTGAAAAAATAGAGTAGGGTTCCCTTTAAAGAGTTCTATATGGGCTACTATAGGGTTCTCTTTAAAGAGTTCTATATGGGCTACTATAGGGTTCCCTTTAAAGAGTTCTATATGGGCTACTATAAGGGTACTATAATTGCTTTTTGAGCACAAGTTTCCTTACGTATCACTTGCTTAGGGTTTAGGTTTCATGTTTAGGGTTTACGGCTTAGAGTTTGGGGTTTCAGGTACAGGCTTTGGGATCTTGGGCGTCAGAGTTAGGGTACTTGCTAGGACACCGAGTGTTGTTTGAGCCTAAGCCCCCTAAGACCCTACCCAGAGAGCCCAATGCCCCTTAATTAAGGAATATACCTTAAATCATTAGGGGCTTCATATTATGATTTAAGCTATATTCCTTAATTAAGGGGTATTGGGATCTCTGGCTACACCCCGCACGCAACATTTGAGTCCTGATCCCCAAAGCGTTTATCGCAAATCGCGACACTATCTAGCTGACGTGGTGTGTCGAGCAGGACGTGATGTGTTGAACGATCCGGAGAAGGTAGTGGACCTAGCAGGGCGAGTCTAGGGCTTTGTGTTTGGGATCATAGGGTTACCCTAAACCCTAAACCGTGGGTTGTACCCAAACCCTAAACCCTAAACCGTGGGTTACCCAGGGTTTAAGATTATTGGCTTTGGGGTATCAGGAGCCTAGGCCTTACCTTCGTATCTCGGCCATTTGGGAGTTTCCGAAACTAGGGGGTACCTTATTTTGGGGTGTTTATAATAAGGATCCTACTATTTAGGGTACTATATTAGGGTCCCCTATTTTTCGGTTTAGGGTTTAGTTTTGCTCAGGGGATCCCTTGACTCAGTGGGTAGGTCAACTACAGAGGCATAAGTCCGTGCAGCAGAGGCTTCTGTAATCATCCGGAGTTGCAAAACATCGAGACATCTTCCTCTAGATCCTCAAAAGCAAGATGCTTCCCACACGGGTCTTCCCTCACCTAATGTAGGGACCTGATGAAGAAACCCTGGGCCTATAACCCCCAAAATAGTAGGATTCATATAAGGAGCCCTAATAAAGGCCCAAGGTTTCTTGATCAGGTTCTTCAAAACAATCTGAGCCACATGAGACACCTTTGCCCTTTCAGTCAAAAGGCTTCCTCGTCACTGGAATCCTACCCCAAACCCCCCCAAAACCCTTGGAGTGCCCTTATAGTACCCTTTAAAGGAACGCTGATAGAACCCTAAAAAAGGCCCAAGGTTTCTTAATCAGGTTCCTACATTAAGCCCTAAACCGTAGGGGACCCCTGATTTTCTTGAAACCCCTGCATGGTTGCTTGCTTTGCCGAGGCTCTGGGTCGCAGACCTACATCCGAAATACACCGCGACACCCCCGAACCCCCGAACCCCCTAAACCCCTAAACCCCTAAACCCTAAACCCCTAAACCCCTAAACCCCTAAACCCCTAAACCCCTAAACCCCTAAACCCCTAAACCCCTAAACCCTAAACCCTGAACCCCAACTGGCGCCATGGATGCGGCGCCAGCCGAAGCTCGCGCTAAGAACATACTAGCGGTCGGATGTTACGTTTAAGGTGCGGGACGGCTCATGTGCAGGACCCAGAGAGCCCAATACCCCTTAATTAAGGAATATAGCTTAAATCATAATATGAATCCCCTTATTATTTAAGGTATATTCCTTAATTAAGGGGTATTGGGCTCTCTGGGGATTTAGGAAGACGAGCTAGAGCTCAGAGTTCCTCGGGATGAGGGAATGCTAAACCCTAAACCGTGGTGGGCTTAGGTTTTGACCCAGAGAGCCCAATACCCGTTAATTAAGGAATATACCTTAAATCATTAGGGGCTTCATATTATGATTTAAGCTATATTCCTTAAATTAAGGAGTCTTAGAATCCCCTAAACCCTAAACCCTATAGATGCCTTAAAGGATCCCTTAAAGGAGCCCTAGGTATATTCCTTAATTAAGGGGTATTGGGCTCTCTGGGGAGATGGGGCCTTCAGGGTTCCTAAGGGCTGTAATGTCGGGGCCTTAACAATCCCAGAACCTCCAAAACCCCTTAATTAAGGAATATACCTTAAATTATAATAGGATCCCTAATATGATTTAAGGTATATTCCTTAATTAAGGGGTTTTGGAGGTTCTGGGATCACCAGTAGTATTTTGGAGGTTCCTCAAGACCCTATTCTAATTATGAAGGCCTTATAGTAGAGCCACGCCGTGTGGGTTTGAGGGCTTTAGGATTTTAGAATTTGACCCTAAACCCAGCAGTCCCTAAACCCTAAACCCAGGGTTTTTTGAGGGTTGTGAGGGCTGAGGCTCTGGAATTCTTCCACTTACTTGTTATTCTAAGCCCTGTCTGCTGCTTGCATCCTAAACCCTAAGTCCAGCACCACGAAGGTTTCAGCCTTTAGTCAGGAAATTTCAGATTGAAACCTGAACCCGGCCTGAACCCTAACCCAAAGCCCTAAACACGAAACGGGTTTAGGGTTTAGGGTTAAGGGACCCTAAACCCGAAACCCTAAACCCTGCTTGCCAAAGGTCAAGGACCCCGTGTCGTTCATCACAGCCATCCTCCACCTGAAGCACAAGTGAGCCTCAAACGGTTTAGGGTTTCGGTTTTAGGGTTTCGGGTTTAGGGCTTTGGAATTTAGGGGTTAGGGTGGAGGGGTTTAGGTTTTAGGGTTTGAGGCTTTAGGGCCAGTGTAGGGGTTTCTTCACTTTCCTTCCTCTGGTGATGGCATTGACGATGCTATCTGTTACCATTTAGGGTATTGTATACCCTCCCTCCCCAAAAAAACCCACTTCCTAATTTCCCAGATCCATTTAAGCGCACCTTCATCGTTCAGCGTGAAGGCTTCCCGACTCCGACTCCCAACCCCCCCATGCCCTAAACCCTGACCCTAGCCCTGCCACCCACCAACCGTAACCATACACATCACCAAAAATAGCAAAGTGTATACCTGAACCTCATGCCCGAAATCTTGCGCCCTAAACTCCCTAAACCCTAAACTTCAACATCCTAAACTCCCAACACCCCCAAAGCCCTTCACTCCAAAAAAACCAGGTACGACCGGTTTGTGAAGGAGTCCTTCAAGGAAAGCAAAGACTTCCAGTTGGCTTTGAAGCAGGCGTTCGAGTCCTTCCTCAACAAGGAGCGTTAACTCTAAAAGCTTTACTAAATCCCCACAGACTCCAAAACCCCTTAATTAAGGAGTATACCTTAAATTATAATCGGATCCCTAATATGATTTAAGGTATATTCCTTAATTAAGCGGTTTTGGAGTCTCTGGACCGTGGCGTCAAGGGTCAGGGCTGGTAGGATTTATGTAGCATGTGGGTGGTTGTCAACATTGGGGTCCCTTTTTGGGTCCCTATTATAATACGGCACCTATTATTTAGGGTACCCAAAAAGGGACCATAATTTTGACAACCACCCAATGTACCATGTATGTATGCCTGTGGCGGCACTTTCCCACTTTTTCCGAAGGCTGTACCCAGAACCTCCAAAACCCCTTAATTAAGGAATATACCTTAAATCATATTCGGGATCCTATTATAATTTAAGGTATATTCCTTAATTAAGGGGTTTTGGAGGTTCTGGGTACCCTACAAATAACTGGTCAGAACCGACCCGTTTCGTAGGGTCTAGTCTAGGGTCTGGGGCTTCGGGTTTGGGCAGTCGGGAAGTAAGGTTCTGGGGGTTCGAGGCATTTTACAAGGGTTGTCTTTGGCTTACTTAAAGGGTCATGGGACTTGGTAAGTAGGAATAAAAATAAGGTAACTATACCGACCCTAAACCCTAAACCCTAAACCTAATTCTAGCTAATCCCAGTTAAGGTACTTGTAGCCTTACTTACTAAGTCTCATGAACTTCCAAGTAGGCCTTCGGCTAAAATCCCTATAGATCCCTCGTAGAACCCCTTTAAGGAACCCTTTAAGGAGCCCTTTAAGGAACCCTTCGTAGACCCCCTTTAAGGAACCCTTTAAGGCGCCTTTTATGGAACCCTCTACGGTCGTCCTCTCGTGATTCGAATGGCCTAGGGGCTTTGACTTAAGGGTTTAGGGTTTTAGTCTTTAGGGTTTGGAGTTTGGGGGTTTGGGGTTTAGGGGTTTGGGGTTGAGGGGCTTAGACTTAAGGGTTTTGGTCTCGCGAAGATTGGAGCGCCCCAGCAGCAAGAAGCTGGATCACTTGCAAGACCCACCGGCTCTATGGATGAGCTGACGAGCCTCCAAGCAGCTACTGAGGTTCGCGCACCGCACGTGGTCTCCGCTGACTCGGAGGAGTCTCCGAAGCTGCAGTCCCGCGGCTTCTATGTCGCTGTCTGGGCTAGGCCACTGAGCTGGGCTGCTGGGCTGGTGGATGTCGGCCGGGAACCCAGAGACTCCAAAACCCCGTAGGGATTATACCTTCAATTATAATAGGATCTCTAATATCATTAAGGTATATTCTTTAAGGGGTTATGGAGTCTCTGGGAACTGGACGCTGGGAGCTGGGACGCTGGAGCTGGGCAGAACAAGAGCCTTGGCCAAGGCTCACCCACGTAGAAGTTGGTATCCATCTCCCCAGAGAGCCCAATACCCCTTAATTAAGGAATATACCTTAAATCATTAGGGGCTTCATATTCTGATTTAAGCTATATTCCTTAATTAAGGGGTATTGGGCTCTCTGGGTCTACCAAGTTTGTTTCGGTTGCCGATTTCGGATTTTCGCCTTCCAGTCTCGACTTGCTTTTCTGGGATGTCGCTGGCGGCCAAAACACTCCGCAATCCATCGCTTCGCTGTCAAGGGTTTAGGGTTTAGGGTTTAGGGTTCAAGCACGCCGTCACCAGACAAGAACTTCGAAAGCCAGGACTTCTTGCCAGCCAAAAATCCTTTTCAACTGAAGCATTTTCTTTTGCTCTGTGGAGGACAAGAAGAATCAAGGGTTTTGCCTTTCTTAGCGGCAGGGCCAAAGCAAAGTTCCTGCCACGCGATTTGGCAATGGAGGTCTCCATCATCTCTGCATCCAGGGTTAGGGCTTTAGGTTTTTATAGGGTTTCTAGCTGGTTACTACGGGGTCTTCCCCTAAGGCTCAAAATGGCCCAAAAACCTTATATAATATGGTCTTTAGGCCCAAAAGCCTTAAAATATGAGTCCTTAGAGCCTTAAGGTTCTAGTCCTTACTCATCCAAGACTTCAGCTTAATTCTTTTCACGTCCCTACAGCCTGGTTTATAGAGGAAAACATCCGAAAATTTCATCCTCCGGTTTAGGGTTTAGAGTCTACCTTAACCCACCAGAACCTACTTTTTTGTAGGGTCCCTATATATCCCATGTTAGGGTTTACAATAAGAACCTACAAAAAAGTAGGGTTTAGTAGGCCTAGGTAGGAGTTGCAGCTCAATAAGGCGAGCAGGGAGGTAACTCTTGATGGCACTGGCTGCTTCACCGTAAAGGATAAGCCACATCAGGTAGTGCACGACCCCCATTATGCCAGGGGCCCTCAAAAGCCCATAAGCAAAACTAGGATAGCGATACTTAGGGAACTCAGCTTAAGTGGCCATAACGGAGATATATAATACATGTTGTGGTTTCCCTATTATGGTAACTTAGATTTTGCTCCTAAGCAAGGATCCACTTGTTGCCCGCGGCAATGCCTGAGAAACCGAAATCCTGAGCCCTAAGGATTTGGGATTTTTTTTAGGGTTCAGGGTTTAGCCCCTATTCTTCAGTTTCGTGCCGCCATGTGACACGTATGGTCTGCGGTTGCAGGACACGCGAACAGCCCAGTATCTGTCTCTCTACGTCGACGATCAGCAGATGCCTCAAATGTTGAGGGTTGACTTTAACCCGAAACAACCTACCTTTTTGGGGATGTGAACCAGGAAACCATATTAAGGAACCCTAAAAATGGTAGCTCTCTTCGGGTCAAGGTAGGGTCTTGACCACTTAGCAATCAACCCGAAAGCCCAAAACAACAAATCGCAAGACCGAAATCCTCACACTTTGGGCCCGAGCACTAACACCCAAAACGTCGAAGCCAACACCCAAAGTGCACCCTCTAAACCTCTAAACCTTAAACCCGCAACCCTAGGCCCTAAGCCCTAAACCCCAAAGCCCGAATAGATCTTTTCAGATGCAAAAAGGGCTTACCCCATACCCAAAACCCTAAAGCCTCAATCCTAAAGCCTAAACCCCAAGCCCTCAAAAAAAACGCTAAAGCCCGAATAGATCTTTTCAGACGCAAAAAGAGCCTGAAACGAAAAACTAGCCCGAAAAGATCGATACTATAGCCTGAACCCTAAACCCTAAAGCCTAAATCCTAAAGCTTAAACCCTAAACCACAAAAAACCTTACATCCTAAACCCCAAACCCAAAAAACAAACCCTAAAGCCCGAATAGATCGATACTATAGCCTAAACCGTTTAGTTTAGCCTAAACCCTATATGCCAGAGCCCCTCTCCGGATCCTAAACTCTCAAGCTAAAGCCCGGACACCTACGCAGCGGTCTGGGGGCCTAGACTAGGGTCTGGGGTTTCGTCATATTTGTGTACAAATATATATATATATATATAATATACACATACATACATATATGTGTTTCTGTCTGTCTGGTCTGCCTATCTGTCTGCCTGAATGGATGGATGGATGGATGGATGGATGGACGGACGGACGGACGGACGGACGGACGCACGGACGGACGGACGTACGTACGTACGTATGTATGTATCTATGCATGTAGTAGCGTTACTCGCTCGCGACAGTACTCTGTCAAAGCATTGGAATACAGCTCGAAGCCCTGCTCGATATGTTTCATTATGAATGCCTTCATCTCAGCCCAGCCCGAATTCCTAACACCCTGACTCCCTGACACCTAGGTTTAGGGTTTAGGGTTCCTACTCTCGACAACCTTGCAAACACCAAACCCCAAACCCCAAGCCCTCAATCCAACACACCAACTTCTAGCATCTTCCTGTAGCACTTACCTGTAGCTCCACTTACCTGTAGCTCAAAAAGCCTGCCGGATACAGGGGATGCATAAGAAAGCCATGAAGAAGGATCCCGAGCATGTATCATATCTGTTGTCGGCTTCTGCTCTCAGCCTCATTGAACTTCCAAAACTGAGCGATCGTGCCAGGGTTGCGGGTGCAGGGCCGAGGGTTGCATTGTTTTATCATGGCCCTATAGCGCTAAGCCCCGAAACCTAAGCCCTGAATTCCTAAATCCTAACCCCTGAGCCCTAAGCCCTAAACCCTAAACCCTGAACCCTAAACCCTGAAACCTAAACCCTAAACCCTGAACCCTAAACCCTAAACCCTAAACCCTGAAACCTAAACCCTGAACCCTAAACCCTAAACGCTGAAACCTAAAGCCGAATCCCAAGACCCCAAAACTCTGAGGCCCTCAGATCCGCAACGCGGTTTCCTTCGTTGCGTGACCTTTTAGAGACTCGCAAAGAAACCCATCGTAGGGTTTAGGGTTTAGGGTTTAGGACCTCTTGGCTCATTGCATGACCGAGGTTCCGCAAAGGCCTCAAAGGCATGTCTAGCGACGCGGACGTGGATGCGGCACTGGAACAGGCCGCTGCAGGGCGAATCGCACATGCCCCAACATATCCGCAAAACTCTCAAAAAAAACAGAGCCCTTCGTGCAGGGTTGATTGGGGCTTCAGGGCTGCGGCGTTTGGGGTCTTAGGGTTTAGCCTTCAGCCCTATGCCCTAGGCAAAAGATGTGAAATCCCACGAACGAAATGCAGAGTTTGACGTTTTTCCTTTGTTTTAGATTACTGGGTCATGACGAACCCAGAGAGCCCAATACCCCTTAATTAAGGAATATACCTTACATTACAGGGGGGTTCTTATTATGATTTAAGCTATATTCCTTATTTAAGGGGTATTGGGCTGTCTGGAAATTCCCGTTTGGATCCCTGTCATAACCAACTATGACGGATCGGAGGGACAGCGACTGGCGGAGGCAGGCAAGACGGTGAGTCATCACACAGCACTTGGAGGATCATGGGACTTAGGAACTAGGGTTATAACTAAGGTAGCTATACTTATACTCACTAATTACTCAAAGCTCCATTCAGGGTACTTATAACCTTACTTACTAAGTCCCAATGATCCTCCAAGCAGCATTTAAGTGTTCGAGCACAACGTGCAGCAATGAGTGGTAGCGGCTGGAGCGGTGGTTACAGCAGCGTTTGGCAGGGCAGCAGTTGGCAGGGCGGTGGATGGAATGGAGGAAGGGGTCAGAAAGGATCCACGAAACCGCTCGCAGGCCACGAGGGAAAAGGAAAGGCGGCCGCTGAGGGAGGAGCTGAAGGAGATACGGTCCGAATACCAGACCCTCAGGAACATCAGCGACTTCAACTGCTTGCCGCCGTGCAAGCCGGCAGCATGCGAGCGGTCACTTCGTCTGACTTCCTCCTGAGGGTCGAGAAGCAGTTCGCTCCGATCCTGCTTATTAAATCCGGGGTTTTTTGACATATTAATCATCAAGAAGTCCGGGACACAACACCCGAAGCCCTAAACCCTAAACCCTGATCTCTTAGGTAGGGCTACGAAAGCGGTGTTCCGGACAGACAGAAGCCTGGACTCCAGATGTTAGACCCTGAAACCGGTAACCGTTTAGACTTGATGGGCTCAAGATCTAAGTTCCCCCAGTAATTAGTACCTTTCTGCAGATTTTCTTTTTGGGCCCCCTTTACTAAAAGCGAATAGCAGGAACAAGGGTACCCACAGCATCGAGGGGCTACTGAGGAAGCTAGCGCCGTGAGATTCTATACCGTCTATACTTTAAGACCCTATCTTAAGCCCCTGTAGCCTCAATGTTTTTTTAGTGGCGTAAGCCTGTAAGCTCTGTACAACCTGACGCTTACCTTACGGCTCTCAGGGCTCATACTTTAAGGCTTTCGGGCCCAATGACCCTACCATGCACGGCTTTTGGGTGATTTTGAGCCTTAGGGTTATGGTACTCGCACTGGGCACTGCACCACTACCATGATCGACAACGATGACAGCAATTACGACTACCAGCTGAGTATCCTACTTAAACAAAACCCTGAACCCTAACCCCCCTGAAAACTAAATCCTAAAACCCTTACCCCTGACCCCCAAACCCTCAATCAGCATATCGCTTGAAAGGGCTTCGGGTTCATGAAGCGGCGAGGTCCTTCTAGTAAGGACCTCGAAGTAAGGAACCCACCCCAATTTTCAGCAAGTGTCAGGTTTACTAGGGTTTAGGGTTTAGGGCACAATTTTCAGAAAGTTCCAGGTTTAATCGGGTTTAGGGTACACCTCATAGAATCGTGCGCAGGTCGTGACCGTCTTCCGGTTCTTGCAAGACAAGGCAAATTGGCTCGGGTTAAGCTCCGGGGCTCTCCAGCACTGTGGGCGGTTCAGAAAAGTTCTATAAGCATTCTGCCATAAGCGGTTCAGGGTTTAGGGTTTAGGATTCAGGGTTTAGGGTGTAGGGGTTAGGGGGATTCTGTCATAATTCAGGGTTTAGGGTTTAGGGTTTAGGGGGATTCTGTCATAAGGGGTTTAGAGTTTAGAGGTTTAGGGTTTAGGGTTTTAGGGTTCTATGAGGATTCTGTCATAACGGGTCTATACTGGCTTTGTACGGGTTCTATAAGAGTTCGGTTAGGATTCTAAAAGGGTTCTCTGAGAGGTTTCTGAGAATGAGGGCTACCTTAGCGACCCTTAGATAAGGATCCTCCGTATCATGCTAATTCGGGTCTCTGTCCTTCATGTTGTCAAGCTCTTGGCTGTTTAAGTGTCCTCACTGTTAGGACAGTTATGACCCTTGTCAAAGGAGGGCTTGATTTGGCTGGCGTCCAGGGTAGGGGTCTGCATGAACATCATGGGGTCTTGTGGATCATAAACGCTCAGCCGCTCAACCCTAAACATAAACTAATTGTTAAGGCCCCTATATTATAGTACCCTTATAGATCCCTTATAGTAACCCGTTAAAGACCCCTTTAAAGGAACTCTCTTCTCACGATTAAGGCCCCCTAGGATACCCGAATTCTGTCTTGCCGTGAATCGAAGGCGCTTAGGTTTCGGGTTTTTTCTGCTCACGGTTCGCTTGGGGGGTGCGTTTAGGAGCTTGTGGGGGTGGAGGGGTTAGGGTTTAGGGTTTAGGGTTTCGGGTTTAGGGTTTGGGGTTTGGGGTTTAGGGTGAAGGGTTAAGGGTTAGCAGAGGGGCCTGAATAGTTTGGGTGTGCTATTGTATTTCGGACGAAGGGAGGATACCACTATTGATTAATAATCAGCAGGTAGTAGCCTCCTTTCGTCGGAGTAAGTATACTATAGTATACCCAAAACGGTTTTGGGGTTGGGATATGCTATGCCCCAAAATGCTTTTCTAGCTATCAAGGCCCTTCTTCCATTATGGTCCAGAATTTGATTTGCTGGCCTGCTTTGATGCACCGCCAGATTTTCAAGCCTTGTCCTATCCTCTTACAAACGGGTCCAGACACCCGCTATTCCGTCGTCACGGCCACTCTCCAGGGTTGGGGGGTTTAGGGTTTACGGATTGGGTGGGCTTGGGATTTGGGATACCTTCTTGCTGGGTCCCGTGAGCTTTCAAGACGGCGTCGAGGCAGATAGATGTTTGGGGTTCTTGGGTTCAATGGCCTAAATCCTAAATTCAGATCCTAAGTTTAGGGGTTTAGGGTTCAGGGTTTAGGGTTTAGGGTTCAGGGTTTAGGGTTTAGGGTTCAGGGTTTAGGGGTTTAGGGTTTAGGGTTCAGGGTTTAGAGTTTGGGGTCCAGGGGTTAAGCGTTCAAACTTGGTAGCCTCAGTGACTGAAACCCTGAATGCTGAACCCTGCTTAAAGTTAGATGATACCTTGCCTATTTTAGGCTATTGGCACCACCCACCCCACCAACCTAATACCTATCTTAAGAGAACTATTTTTTCCCCAATACTTACTACTATCTAGGTGCCAATAGTCAAACTAGGCAGGGGGGTTCTTGTAGGATTTGGTTCAGGGTTTAGGGTTAAGGATTGTAAACCCTACGGTTCGACGGTATGACCGCGAGGTATTTCGGAGCTACCCCAAGGTATTTCCCAGCTAGTCCGAGCTTCTACTGAATCAATCCTTAGCGGCACGAGTCCAACACACCCGAACGAACTTCAAGGACACCCCGCGCCCACAACTCCAACCCAAGAAGCCAATGCTGAGGCAAGGAGCTAAGACCAAGAAGCCAACAAGCCAACCCCAATCCCAAGCCAAGAAGCCAAGAAGCCAAGAAGCAAAGAAGCAAAGAAGCAAAGCAAGCCAAGAATTTCAATCAAAGAAGCCAACTACAGCACCACCGTAGGTATCTCAACCCAAGGTGACCCCAGGCACCATCAAGTCCAAGCTACATCTATTCTAGCAAGTACGTGGTGAGCGTGTTGGCCCAACCCCTACCAGTACCCCAACTACAAATTCAGTGCCATGTTTTGAAAATCGCAAGGAACCTCTTGTAGCTGCCGAAATCAGGTTTGGGGTGTTTAGAATATAGGATCTTCAACATCCAGCACATGAACTTACCATTGTCGTGATCTCGAGTCCTGTGGTATTCGCTTTTGTGTGCAAGTGCTAGTTCAGCATGGCCACAGACAGGCCGACGACGTTGCCACAAAGCCCCTATGCTTCAACTCCCCTGTCGAAACCACTTACTTTGGCCACGGGTGTCGCCATGGCGTCAGCCTTTGGGCAGCCAAGTGCTGGCACTGGTCAGCTAGATTGGCCACGTCGGTATGAGTCTGCCATGGAAGCATTTGCGAAGGCACAGTCGCAGCTAGAAGAGCAACTTGCTAAGACAGATCGAGATCCTGAGGCCGTCAAATTTTTTGAACGGAATCTGGAAGATGCACGGAAGGACAAGGAGTTTACGCAGACAATGCTTCAGCAATGCCAGGTTCTTTGCATGCCTAGTTTGTTAACCTTTTTTAGTGCTTCGGATTGTCGCTTTAGGCTCTTGGTGCAGCATCTTGCTTTGGAGCAAGTTGTCCTCAGTGCCCAGGCAGCACCTCGCTCCGAAGACATTCTGACCCAGATCGAGAAGTTGCTTGAAAAGAAGCTTGAGCACCTTGAGCACAGCAATGAGAAGCTTGAAGAGAAGCTTGAAAAGAAGCTTGAGCACCTTGAGCACAGCAATGAGAAGCTTGAAGAGAAGCTTGAAGCTTGACCCTCTCTGGGAAGCCATGTTCGTGCCCGTTGCCAAGAGTGTTCGCACAGTAGAGACGGACGTGGAAGTGCGTCAAGCCTGTGTTGAGCATCATGGCAAGGTGAAGGAATGTTTGATTCTCCGACATCTGCACGGGGCAAGTGCCAAGTGGTACAGTTACAACATTTGCACGGCTCACATCTACAACAAGGACCACGATGCTGCTGCTCAGACCATGGCGTTTGACGTCAGCGACCCCAAGAACACGCTCCTGCTACTGCGGCACTTCGAGCTAGAGTTTGACAGAGGACGTTTGATGCTCATGCCTGTCGAGGTGGGTGAGGTGGGTCAGACTGCCGAAGAGCCATTGTCGTTGGTGCTTAAAGTATACATCCATGACGAGCTGAAGGCTGAGAATGTTTGGACCGTTAGCATAGTTGACCGAAATTACGTTTGGTACGAGACAGTGCAAGTCTGGGGTCGAAGGGGCGGGTGGCGTTCACTGACTTTCAATGACTTGCATCTTAAAACATTCAATGCTGCGCCAGTCTACATGAGATCTCTGTTCCTGAAAGCTGTTGGTGCGCACAAGGCCCACCCACAGCACATGCCAAACCCACGGGAAATTCTACAGAATTTCCAATCAAGATGTTTGACTTGGGATCAGCACTTCGGCAGCCGTTGGTCTGAGCAGGATCGGCAGGTCAGTAGTGTCCCATATGACGACCTTTTTGATGAAGTGTCTTAGTGTTTCACCCGATACCGGTTGCAAGCGGCATGGCAGCAAAGGGGCACATCGAGGTTGCGACAACAGGGAACCTTGATTGCTTCCTGGAGAATTTTGCCACAAATGTGTTTTTATTGCAGGTGCCCGTTCCAGAATCTGTCAAGCCCTGAGCTGGGTGGCAGCGCCACACATCCCGGTGCAAAAACATTCTGTGCCGATGCAAGCCTTGTGATGTAGTTGTTTCCTCTCCCGCCGTTGTTGTGACACATGTCATCATTGCTAACGTACATCACGTCAATGGTTACACAGTCGTGGAGGAAGCCCGGGTGCATTTAGAAAGTGTGAGCAAGCAGTGCGAAAAGTGCCCAAAAGGCTGCGCGAGTGCTTCGAAGAAATCGTCAAGGTTTTGGGTTCCTCTACCTCCCCCTCCCCGAGTGACCTCTTGACATGTGATGCTATGACCGACACGTCGACCTCACCTACCACTACCAGCCTTTGGGTAGTACATGCTCCTCTTCTCGTTTTATTGCATCGAACCTCTACACCCGTGAAACCCAATTAGAGCTAGTATATGATTAGAAAACCTCCTTGTGCTTACCTCGATACACCGCAACAAGCTGGTAAAGTATGGCAAAAACTATGTAAACCGCAAAACAAAATTGAAATCACAAAAGGTTTGACAGAGAGGGGTAGCAAACTTTCGGGCTTAGGACGAGATAGAACTTTTTAACAACTCAAAGCGCAAATACGCTCTATCGTTACCTTCAACATAATAATATTTTTGACCCAGTTTTTCATCAATTTTTTCTATCGTATAAACATTCTGGCTGAAATTGCCTATCCGTTCTTTTTCATTGGGTTTCCTCTTTCTAAATATTTTAACCTCATCACCAACACTTAATTCAGGATATACTCGATTTCGTTTAGCATTCATATTTAAATGCAGTTTAACTTTTAATTCGTTGCTCGGTTTTCTGGCATCCTTTGGGGTGAAGCCGGTAGCGGAATGTTTCATTTTATTGTTATATGTTAATAATATTTCAAAAACATAATCCGGCCACTGAATATTGTTTTTACCCTTTTTCTGATCGGCTTCAACACGACGATATAATAAATCTTTGAACGTCCCAATAGCTCTCTCGCTAAAATTTGGATGCGCCCTAGTCCTGTGATGTTCTATGTTCTGTTCCTGTAAATACTTTTGTATTGCTTCCTTGTTCATTGCTCCCTCGTCGTCTGTATAAATTATTTTTGGCTTCTTCCCCATTTTATTTAAGCACTCAATCATCCCACTGGCTAGATCTTCTTCCTTCTTACCTTTAATAGCCACGACATGCATAAACTTATCAAATATATCAATCGTTAACATTCCTACTCTAAATTTTTGATCTTTCAAGTCGTTGATAAAAAATAAATCCATCTGATACTCGTATGCGGAATGCGGGGCGACAAAGCTATTTGAACCGACGGGCTTTCGCTTTTGATCAACACTCTTCCTAAAAAACTCATTGATATCAGACATTGTGATGGTTTTATCTTTCTCCCGTGCTTCTTCTAAAGTCCGGCTTTTTGAGCCAAATCCCGCGCGATCAAAATACACATCATTAATGATTTTTTGTTTCTCGCTCATATAAAAAACAAAAGAAAATAATGATTTAATAATTAAATTAAATCATCATTCGTCATCCATCAGCTTTATGATCTTGAACTTGCTCATATCATATTTGGGTGTGCCGCGCTTTGCTTTAAAAGGCTTTTTTGCATTCATTATTTCAGATAGCAATTCTTCTGTCAACTCATCGGGGTTCAGT
>BGNK01000149.1:273429-316863 GCA_003297005.1 Symbiodinium sp. clade A Y106
TCAAAGTAGATAGTCTCCTCACCAACATAGTTATAGTGTAATTATAATACATAAGCAGTTATATATTATAATTACATTAGAGTTACAACCCTTAACCCTAAACCCTGAACCAAATTCTATGAGGAACCCTTCGTCCCTTTTGAGTAATAATGCCACCTTAGAGATAATAGATGGGGTAATGGTTATTCCTATAATTGTGTTGATAATGGGGAAGTAGTAGTCATATATTGGGTGGAATGTGGGGGGGAGTATAGGAATAATCATCTAATGGGGTAGTAGTAGTGATATATCGGTGAAGTGTAGGGGGGACCCTAGGAATAATCATCTAATGGGGTAGTAGTAGTGATACGTCGGTGAAGTGTAGGGGGGAGTATAGGAATAATCATCTAATGGGTTGGCGGTGGCATTATTACCCAAACGGGGCGAGGGGGGTCCTAACTAATACGCCGTCAAACCGTAGGTTGAAGTCTTAAAACCACATCAACTGGGCGCACAGCGCGAGACCACTTCAGGACGTTCGAAGCAAAAGCCGAGACCTGGGCAAATTTCGACATTGCTATGGTGGATGGTGTTGGAGGTGTGATGCTGATGCTGCTGATGGTGTGGTAACGGTTCTGGCGGGAGGCTGGGGTCTCTGAAATTGCCGCTGCCGTGAGCAATTGTGCCTCTCCTATTTCCGAAGACTTCTGCTCTAGGCTTGCAGCGTTTCCCGTCCATCCGCTCGCGCAGAGCCTTTGGCGAGGAGAAGGACTTTCAAATCGTCTGAAGGGAGCTTTTTTTTCAAGCATTGCAACAAGGCTCTTGAGCTTGAAGGCCTACGTGCAGAAGAAGTTCGCGCTTTAGTAACGTGCTGCAACGTAAATGGAACTCGCGGGATTATAGACTGGCACGTGGCGGTTCTTGCCCATACAACATCGAAAGAATCAACCCACGAGCCCCATAAGTCGTTTAATGTGAGAACCTGATTAAGAAACCTTGGGCCTTTGTTAGGGTTCCTTATATGAATCCTACTATTTTGGGGTTACAAGCCCAGGGTTTCTTAATCAGGTTCCTACATTAAGCCTCAAACCTACCCCGCCCTACCACTACGGCCGGGCGACACGACTGGAGGGTCACTTCGAACTGCAGCAACGTTGGACACGGAGTCCTGGAACGGAGTCAATGGTTTCTCGAGCGCGATTTGACTTCAAGCTGACTGCAACATCTAAGCGGATTGCGGATGAAGCGCCAAAGGGTGTAAGGCTTTCAGCTCAAGAACGCCTTCCGCCATAGGACCCCTACCGGACGGCCCCCGCTTAAACCCGCTGCCAGCATCATATGGGGGCCTTCATAACTCGAAACTTGCTAAACGAAAAGCCAAGGAACCCGAAGGAATCATTAGACCCTGTTGAAGCCGGCGCCCTCCATGGCCCACATCCGAAGCCTTGCAGCACCCCGCAGCCGAAAAGAGCAGAAGAGATGAGGCTTTCGAAGGCAAGATCCCTACAGGAGAGTTGGCTTCAACAGTTTATGTTAAGGGACTGCTTTCGGTCCCCACTTCCCGGAACCCCGGGCGCGCGCTCAAACATGCTCAAACCCTTCAGGCCCAGGTGAGGGGTCCAGGCCCGTACCGGACGTCCAGAGCACGGCGCCGCTTTGCTTGTCCAGCCTCAGAGCAGATGCTTTGCTGTTGCGGCTTTGAGACCTCTAGACCCGTGATTCATCTCAACCCCCTGGCCAAAAGGAAGCTCTAAAAATGGCTAAAAGAAGCTCTAAAATAGCTAAAGGAAGCTCTAAGACTAGTTAAAAGCCGAGCATGAACCTAATAGTCAAAAACGGCCCTCAAAGCAGAAGCGGGGTTTGTGGCTGAAAGGTCTACTTGCAGTCCTAAAGCCCTAAGCGTGGTCGGGCCAAGCACAGCTGCCAAGAGGTATGCAATATAGGGGCCTTAATAATTACCGATACTATCCTGGTGGTTCCTTATTACAACTATGGTATAATGATGTATAATGGGCGCCAAAACCCTATTCCAATTATTAAGGCCCCTATAATAGGCAGTTCCTTCATTAGTGTCCTTTTTCTGGTCACGTCTTCGCTCAGTAGCCCAAGCCCTGAACTCTAAACTCAGTGCGGCATCTTTCATAGATCGTCTGAGCTCCGCCCAGTAGGCGTGAACCCGAAGACTCCAAACCCCAAAACTCAACCCTAAACCCTAATCCCTAAGCCCTAAACCCTAAACCCTAAACCCTAAACCCTAAGCCCTAAACCCTAAACCCTAAACCCTAAACCTCTCAGCCCTCAACCTCGGACCCCAAACCAACAGCAGCGGGTGAGAGCCTCAGAGACTCCCCAATACGATCCTTCACAAAAGGAAGGGTAAAAAAGGACCCCGAGATTGAAACTCTTGTAGAATCCATCTGAAACCCTCATAAACCCTTAGAGTTTCTAGTTAGAAAGTTTAGACACCCCCAACCCAGCCAGTGAAGAACCCTACAGAAGGGACGCAAAATTCGAAGAATCCACCAAAACTGAGCCCCACAGTTGCTCAGCCGCTTGCCCCGCCGCCCTGCCTGGCAAAGATACGAGCTTCGAGACCCACTGTTTCTCGCTTCAAAGTCGGTGATCAAAGGGATCCAAGTAGTAGTAAGCTCAAAAATGCCCAACATGTCAAGTGCATCAACCGTGTGAATTCAGAAAAACATGCGCAAAGCCACTGACTCCTGCGCCCTTCGGTGAATCTCGGTGACATTTTTCCGTCATGGCCAGCTGGTTGGGCTTTCGCTGATCAGTTGGCCCTTTGCTGGTGCCTTCCGCACGGTGTCCAACCAAAACGCACGAAAACAGAAGCACTCGTCGCTTCTGTCACATAAGTGTGTCCATTCACCCGCACAGTGCAACAAATTACGCAACAGATAGCTGACGTTCGCAGCACTGTTTTGAATGCAAGCTGCCAGTTGCAGATGTTCTGCATACTCAGCAGACGCTTTCGGACTCCTCTGATGTTTCCGACTCAATCTTGCGGCCACCAGGGGAATACTTCTTAATTGGGCTGTGGTAGCTGTAACCGTGAGTGTGCTGGTCAACACCGCCAGCTCCTGGTCTTCTGGAATTCGAAGCTTGAACAGCATCTTCATGACTCCCACGATGATGGCAGTGCCCACAGCAGAGAAAGCCACACCAGCCAGAGCAGCAGCAATCTGCTTGCCCAACAGCACGAAGCTACCACTGTAGATGAGGCCTTCGTCAACTGCAAAGATGCCCGTCAAGATGGCACCGGCAAAGCCACCAGAGCCGTGCAAGCCGAAGGCGTCAAGAGTGTGATCCACCAAGTTGATCCTGTTCACCGCCCTAACAGGTTGATAACACCAAGGAGCGCCCAAGGCGCCAATGGCAAGGCTCCAGCCAGGTGTCACAAAGCCGGCTGCGGGTGTGATGACCACCAGACCTAGGTGAGTCTGCTTCGGTCATGTTGGTGAGAATGTTCACAGCTGCAACGGTCATTGCCTCAAACGTGTGCAAAAATCACAACACCAGCAACCCGGAACATCATTGGCCATTGTTCCCCAAACAGCGTGTTACAAGTATCGGGTCTTTACGCTATTTGCGAGTTCCCAGAGAGTTGTTTGATATGGGTCCTACTATTTACAACACATGGTGTGAATCTGGTCCCCGCGTCCTATATGTCCTGTATATTATGTACACAAAGTGCGTCCGGTGCACGTCTCCCGCCGTGGTGCTATGCATGCTTTTGCTGACGTCCGATTTTTTTGTGGAGGATTCGCGTGAGGCGCGCACCCCGGGGCCAGGATTCATTGTAAATAGTGATACATGGACCACTTTCGCTCTTAACAGCGCGCTCTAGATCCCCCGAGCTCAGGGGGAAACGCAAGTTTCGTGCTCCCGAAACGTGGCAGTTCCTGGGCCAAAACAGTTTCGCACTGGTCCGGGAGCCGCCGCCACAGCGATTCTGCTGTGATTTTCAAGCAAAACATTCGAGACGTGGGTTGCGAGTTTCAGGCCTAGGGTTGAGGGTTTAGGGTGTTGAGGGTTTGGGTTCGGTTCAGGGTTTTCTTTGCCGTGGCCCACGGTGAGGAACCGCTCACCGCACGTCCGGCCTGCTACATACACTGCAATCAGAATCCGTGGATTTCCATGAGGCTTCATAGGTGTGAGTCCGTAGTGTTTGCAGCGGTCATACCGCTGAATACTTATTTCCGGCTGTCCTATTTCCTAGATTGTGTTTCAGACTTCTTGAGTGGGACCGTCGAGGGTGACCAAACTCTTACTCCATACATCCACGTGCATACATAATACATACATACGTACATACATACATACATACGTACGTACGTACACGCGTACAACAAACTCTCCAAAATGCGCTACATCCCCACCCAGCGCACCCACCAAAAATCTCCAGTAAAA
This sequence comes from Symbiodinium sp. clade A Y106, assembly GCA_003297005.1. Taxonomy (NCBI): domain Eukaryota; class Dinophyceae; order Suessiales; family Symbiodiniaceae; genus Symbiodinium; species Symbiodinium sp. clade A. Next base: position 277,834 of record BGNK01000149.1, read on the forward strand.
CCCACAACCACTCAACATGAAGCCTTGGATGTCCTAATGTGTTTACAGGACACAAACCCAAAGCTGCCACTGTCTGGGGTTTAGGGTGTGAGGCTCAAGCATAAGGGATTTTCGTGCTTACGACCTCGGGTGTAGGACTTACGGCTGAGAGTTTAGACTTTCGGAACTCTTAAAGGATCCCTTAAAGGAGCCCTTTTAGAACCCATACAGACCTCTTCAAGGAGCCCTTATTGAACCGTTGAGCGTTTAGTCAACAGGCCTGTAAAGTCCCCGACCACAAGGAGGGCATCGGAGGTCGAGCCCTCCACGACGCGCGCCTCGGAGGCATCGGCACCAGGCTTTTGTGCCCGCAAAAAGTGATGTAAGAATTCTGATAACGAAGCTACTAAAACGGCTGCTAAACTTTACTGGTTCTGAAACGATTACTATAAGTTTAAGTTTTCTACTAATAAGGTTCTGATAACGCCCGGAAAAAAAGTTAGGGCCTTAGAGTTTCAGGGTCAAGGGCTTTAAGGTTTCCCGTCTGGGGTTAACGGCCTTAGGGTTTCGGGGTTCGGGGTTTCGGGTTCCGTGAGGTGTTGGCGTGGGGTCTACTTGAAGGTTCATTGGCAGTTGTCGGATGTCGGGCTATTGACACCTGAGTTGGCTGCAGATAGCTACACTCGTCAATATCCAGGCTATGCGTACACAAGATTTGACTCTGCTGTCGCTCGCCTGCTATGTCTGGTCTGCAGGTCTTGTCCTTCTAGTCTTAGGGATGCGCGCTTCGGAAATCGAGAGTTTCTGGCAACATAAACCCCGAAGACCCTACACCCACATTCACCTGACAAAGGCGCAGACTCCGAAGGTTTCAGGCAGAACCGGAAAGCTCACCTGTTCTGTAAGGGATCTATAGTAACCTATAGGGCTATTTAGAGTTTCTCTAAGTTAGTCCTGCAGGTCTGCCACACGAAACAGCAAGCCCAACACGCCTGACCCTCGAATTTGAATTGTAAACTTTTGGGTCTAATATAGGGGCCTTAATGGTTAGAATAGGGTTTTGGGGCCCATTATACTTTAATCATAATAAGGACCCCCAAAAAAGTATTGCAATACTTATTACCATGGTAGTTAACTGTTAAGGCCCCTATATTGCACTCCCATAATACCCCTTATAGTAACCCTAATAGGGCCCTTTTTGAGAACCCTTCAAAGAACCCTATTATAGTTATTAAGGCCCCTATAGTAACAGAACCCTTAGATCGACCCCAAGCAGCTCCAGTCAATTCGACCCGCACCGGGATCAGAGACTTCAAAGATCAAGAAAGGGATTGTAAGGTTTAGGGTTAAGGTTTAGCGTTTAGGGGTTTCCAGGGTTTAGGGTTTAGGGGCTTCCAGGGTTTAGGGTTTAGGGCTTCGGTGCATGAGGCTCATGCATTCAATTACTTCGACGTTTGTTGTTGTGGCTTCAGGGCTTGAGGGCTGAAAGCTTAATGAGCTACGGCTTTAAGCGGCTTTAAGACATTGCACTTCGACACCTCGAACTGCCGCACACTAAGCTCCATGGCACCCCCCACACGGTAACCCGAATAAATCCCCTGTAGCTTCCTTAAAAGATGCTCAAAGGAACCCGCAAACAGCTGCAGGCCCAACTGTATTGTCATTTGACTCGGGCCATTGTCTGATTGGAGCCGTAGCTACTGGACTCAATACCTGCTTGTGCAAACCCATTAACCTTCAAGTACTAGGTTATGATATTGCATCTTGCATGATACCTGAACCCTAAACCAAATCTTAAACCCCAAACCCCAAAAGTGAAGCCGAGGTGCCATGCGGCCAACGCTGGCATTAACCAGAAACCGCACCGACGGCCCCTGGTGCCAGCATGGAAGGGTCGCCAAAACGAAGCATACTTTATCGGCTACCGCAAGGGTTATGGGATCGGCTGGTACAGTAAACGGGTTAGTGAAGGACTGTGTAATAGGGTTTGGGGCTTAGTAGTGATTGACGTACTTGCAGCATTCTTGGGCTTAGGGTTTAGGGTCCAGTGCGTCGGGTTTAGATAGAAGGTATGTCTAGGGCCTGAGATACAAGCCCACAAACCCCATGCCCGAAATGGTGGATCGCCCTAGGCCCTAGGATACGCCTAGGTTGCAAGTGGCGTTGTATCTCGGCTCTTGGCGACCCACGTGTTTCTGCCTGACAACTTCAGCGGGTTCCCTACACCAGTTTAGGGTTCAGGGTTTAGGGTTCAGGGTTTAGGGTTCAGGGTTTAGGGTTCAGGGTTTAGGGTTCAGGGTTTAGGTTGTAGGTTTAGGTTGTAGGTTTGGGGTTGTAGGCTTGGGGTTTAGGGTGCGGGGCCTGGGGTCGAACCCAAAACTTCAAAGCTTAGGGCGTCTTTGTTGCGGGGTTTCAGGTCGCAGCCCTGATGCCCTGACCCCTCAAGGCCGACCCTTCAACCGAAAGGGGTTTAGGGTTTTAGGGTTTGGGGTTTAAGGCTTAGGGTTTCGGGTTTAGGGTTTAAGGCTTGGGGTTTAGGGTTTAGGGTTTAAGGCTTAGGGTTTAGGGTTTAGGGTTTAAGGTTTAAGGTTTAGGGTTTACGGTTTAGGGACCTTGAAAGCCCCAAACCCCACTAACCCCACCACTACTCGGGCAAATCGTCGTCGAAAAGCCGCTCAAAGTGGATGGCCGACCGTCTTGACAACGCCGCATCGGCTTAGGGCTCGAGCCCTGCTCAGCCCGAAATCTCCAGTCTTAACCGCACCATTCTTAAACCAGCATCTAGGTTTTGGGCTTTAGGCTTTAGCAACATCATGAGGCAGCCGTGCTGCTTCAAGATGTTGCAAGGTTTATGTGCTCAGACTGATAAAACGGAGTATTCTCGGGCCTGAACTCCTCTGCACCAGCATGCCTTACCAGGTGCTCGGAAGCGACCATCCTCAACCTCGAACATCCTGAACGATAGGCCCACCCCAAGAGCTTGCAAATGCCTGCAGAAAGCGGGCAGTGTAGGGTTCAAGGGCAAACACCTACCCTTCCAAGCCCAAAAGGAAAGCCTTTCGAAGGTCAAAGAAGCCTGAGCTCTGACCGGTAAAAAAATTCTGAACAGCACTGGAAGTGTGTCCCCCACACAACCAACACCACCGCACGCTCGAGAAGAGGAAGAACAGAATAGCACAAACGCACAGGCAAATAGCAAGAACACCACCGACAACTCAGCAGAAACGGCAACAACAACAACAGCCACAGCAACGCCACAGAATCAGATCGGTAGAACTGCAGAATCACCTCCCGGTGCAAAGCTCAAGAAACGACACGCGCCTCCAAGTCGCCTCCCGGAGCCGAAGGCGCAGGGCTTTGCTGCATTCTCTCCTGGCTCCGAAAGATCTCGCCACTCTCGCTAGCTCACACGCGTTCACTGCGTTATCTGCCAGCAGTGCAGTGGTGGTCGTCGTCGTCGTCGCGATGGTAGTAGCAGCAGCACCAGCAGCAGCAGTATTAGTAGCAGTGGCAGCAGCAGCAGCAGCAGTAGCAGTATTAGTAGCAGCAGCAGTGGCGGCAGCAGCAGCAGTAGCGATAATACTAGTTGTAGATGTATCAGCAGCAGCGACGGCAGTGGTGTGATTAGCATCAGTCTTGGTGTTGCCAGCATCATCATGGTTCACTGGCACAGCGATGGTTCAGCATGTATGTGGGGTTGCCGAGACGCCTTGAGCCTGAACGCCAAACTGTGGGAGACTCTAAGCCCAACGATCGGATGTGCAAAGACTGAACCGAACAAACTTTAAGCCGAAGACCACGCGACTGTTTACGGTGCGGAGTCGAAGCAAGCAGACCCGAGACGTTCTGAACCGCTTGGGCCAAACGTCTTTGTGAAGATGAGTAGGGCCCCAAAAAACCACATAAGCAAAAATAACGACAGGGATATCCCGTATAAACCCCCTTAAAAGGAAGCCCGGTCCCTAAATGAGGCTCCTCTGCAGTCTCGGCGGTGCTGGCTGCGGCCTCCACGGCGGCAACAAGGCCTGGGAGAAGCAGCACATCGAAGCTTCCTAAGAAGCATAGTTATATGTGTGCGTGCATATGTATGTACGTATGTATACATATACATATACATATACATATACCTACACATATACCTACACATATACCTATACCTATACATACACATATACCTATGCTTATACCTATACCTATACCGATACCTATACCTATACCTATGCCTCTACCTATACATATACAAATACATCTACATCTACATCTACATCTACATATACATATACATATACATATTTATATACATATACATATACATACACATATACATATACATATACATATACATATACATATACATATACATATACATATACATATACATATACATATACATATACATAGATAGATATATTACAAATTATATATGTATAAATAGGTAGATAGATATAATATTATATATTATATTATATATATATACATATACACACACATGGTTCTTTTTGTTTTTATATTTGCAGATTTATATTTACATGTCCATGTATATGCATGTTCATATATAGATATATACATATGTGTGGATTGAATTATCTATCTACCTGTTCTTATGCAAACCCTAAACACCTAAACCCCCAAACCCCGAACCCGTATACCCAAACCCTACACCCTAAAGGGTTTAGGGCTCGGGGTTTGTTTCTATGCCACTCCCCCGCAATGCTAGCTTAGCTTTTGCGAAATCTCAACTACCTTCTTCGGGCCTCGTAGGAATTCGAAGCTTGAAGCTTGGGTGTCGTCGCATGACCTAGAATAGGGAGAGGCGACTTCTGCGCCAGTCTCGCGCGAAGCAGAGGATTGCATGTACAGACGTCTGCCAAAATCGGGTTCATGATTGTGATTCCTGTCTATTAGCAATGTCCACTAACCTACTGTTATTATGTCAACTATTGGTACAAAGAGAACACCGAAGAGCCCTGGCCAGCAAGACAATTGGCATAGGCCGCGGCGCTGCACCAGTGCGGAGCGGATCCCAGTGTCGTCCAAGCCTCGGATGTCCTACGCTTGTAGTTACGTTGAATAGAGTTATACTTCTGCCGAAATCGGCAAGAAAGTCTCTCGTAACGTGGGGTTTAGGGTCTGGGGGCGAAGGCTAAGGATGTCAAAACTACCGAACAAGTGGTTTCAGAAAAACATGACTGACTGGGCCCCCGGGTGACATTTGTGTCGACACCGCCAGCTGGCATTGCGGTCGCTGATCAGTTGGCCCTTTGCTGGTGCCCTCCGCACGGTCTTCAACCAAAACGGACGAAAGCAGAAGGACTCGTCACTTCTGCCACATAAGTGTCCATTCACCTGCACAGTGCAACAGATAGCTGACGTTCGCAGCACTGTTTTAAACGCACGTTGCCAGTAAGAGAGCTCCCAGCTGACCAATCCAGCCGCCAGGTCCCCAAACCCAGTGGCACAAAGGTGCGTAGATCAGAAGGGACCACAGGGCCAGCATAAATAGAACCACAGCCTAACTAAACCAAAAGAAGGGCAGCGAGTGGCAAAAATGACAAAGCGAGACCACGCCGCAACGGTCTCACAAGCGGCAAGGAAAGAAACGTAAGCAAAGAACCCAAGCAAACCCGAAGGCTCAAGGAACAATGCGACTAGGAGGAGCCCGGAACAGCTCCCAAGTGTCTTCAAGAATGGAGATACCAAGCTTGCAGGTAACAACCTGCATCTGCTCGTGCAGCTGAGAAAAAGGCGACGCCTGAAAACTTATGAAGCCAGGTTTGGCAATGCTTCGAGGCTGCTGGGCAAACCAAGCGACATCAAGATTGTACTCCTGCACGAGAGTCACCCGCAAATTGTGATATCTGGGGCAATAGGCAATGAGCCCAAAAATGTCGCATGGAAGGGACTGGCGCCTTACAGAACGGGCAAGGACCAGAAGCCCCTTGAAGACGCCTTGTGAGCGTGAAAACCGCGCCGCCCCGATAAACGTGGAGGAGCAAGCTTTGGAAACAGGACAAGCTTTTCCTCCAGCGGAAAAAACTGGCGGAAGAAGCAGCGTGGATGTCAGCTTCAAGAAGACCCTCGTAGTCGAAGCATTTAGCAGACGCCTGGCCGAGGCACTGCAAGCGAGCCACAGCTCGTAGACCATGCTACCTTTTAGGAGAAGCCGGATTCAGGGCCAGATGACCATGAGCATGCTCGCATCGAAAGGCGATGCTCAAGGGAGCGAGGGAGGGCATCAAATCAGCGCAAACAACCGTGCCAGGCAACAACCTGAAGCTGAAGACGGGCAACGTAGGCTTCAAGAGCAGGCCGCGCAGCACGCACAGAACAAGCAGAAATTGACACTAAGCCACCAGGCAAACGAGGAAGCAAAGAAAACAGTCCGAGGACACGAGGCCAGCCATCACGCAAGGAAACCGGCTGAAACGGGTCGATCATAGTGGCAACGACCCCTAAATGTTCAACAGAATCCCCTAGCCCCCAAACTTGAATCTTTTTAGGATGCTGCTTAAGCCCCACTGCATCGTCGAGGGTTTTTAGTAAGGCGGCTGCAGAGAGGCATCGTTGTAGGTGCGCAACGAACGATCACCAATGAACGCCCAATGCTAGACGTCAGGCAACTCACGCTGAATGAGAGCATGCCATGGCCTGAGAAGCTGAGCAAGGATGCAATGGGACAAAGAATCGCCCCGAACAGGGAAAAACGGCAAGGAAAGGGTGCCATGCAGACAGCAAAAACGAGGACCGCCCCAAACCTGAGACGGGAACTGAACGACAGCAGGCGCAACGCCTGGTGACGCAGAGCAGTCGAAGCCGCAGCCCAAGAAACGTTGTCAAAAGCCTTGGCGAGGTCAATTTCAGCCCCAAAGAAGCCACGATGAGAAAGCCAGTCACCAATGTCGGTGGCAACGCTAGTGCCAGCCCGACCGCCAAGCTGACGCGAAGGAAGGTCCGAAAAAGAGTCTCTTGCCAAACCCGAAGGATGGTGGAACCCATATCAAAAAGACCAAGGCTGTTGACGTCAACACCCAAGCAACTGCACCTGCATTTTCAGTTGCTGTCAAAGGTGCGTCTGCTTCAGTCATGTTGGCGATAATGTTCACAGCTGCGTCGGTCATTTCGGAGATGTTGCAAGAATCACAACACCAGCAACTTGGTTGGAACAAAACTGACTGGAGCCGCAGCCATGTTTCCCAAAGCAATGCAGTAACACTATGAGTGAAAGATCAAAACACGTAGATTGATCAAACAGAACAGAATTCTGGGAGCAAAACAAAACCTGGACTTGAAAGCTTAGCCACAGCAATGAAAGGATGGGTAGAGTCCTGTTTTTCCACGGCAAGCTATTGGTATATCCAACTCGTCGAGGTCTGGGTTGAATCCTAAAGCCCCAGACTTCAGTTGGTCATTAAGCCTCAGGAGCCGGTACCAGAAAGCCCCAAAATACACTCACAATAAAGAACGACTAAAACCTTTGAGTGCCCCAATCGATGAACACCGTCTATAGACAGTCTCCAGTCTCCACCTTCGCAGGCCCCCAAACCCTACGCCGAAAACTCAAAGCTCGGGATCCTGAACTTCCAACTCCAAGCCCCGACCTACCCAAAGCCCTTACATACTGAATTCCTCACCCTGCTCCGGCCAAAACACTCCAACTCCTCAAACCGAAACCCCGCGTTCTAATACCTAGTGATGGAACTGCCCGGCCAAAGCCTTAGCCCTTAGCCCTCAAAGCCCGGAGCGGTGGAACCCAGAGTCTTCCAACTTCAACTGAAGAGCTCAATCCTCTGGAATCCGAAAGCACCCAAAACCTCAACCCCAAAGCCCCAGGCGCACAGTCACACAGAAATCAAACACACATAGAAACCCTAAAGGCCCTAAAGCTTATCTCGGAAAAGAACGTCTTGGCTCAGCACCAGCGGCCCGCAGCTCCTCCCGAAGCCGACCGACCTTGGCAGACTCGCGCTGATGCACAAGATCCAGCGTTAGATCTATGGCAGTACAAGGGTCTCAATCATTAGAATGGGGTTTTGCAGCAAAGCAGAATATTCAGGAAGCCAAATGAAGAGGTCGGTTATCATTCAAGCCCCTGTAGTAGGAGTTTTGAGTTCGTGGCTTTGGAGATTGACAGTTTGTAGAGAGTGCTCAAGGATTTACGCGGGGTTATATAGTCTTGTAAGAAACTGTGACGGCACAAAAGGGGGTCTGGGACATCATCCATGATCAGGAGAGTCACATGTTACAGCTCCCATAGAAGAAGTGAAAGGCCCTAAGCCCAACGCCCCTAAACCCTAAACCCTACAGTCTTAAAGCCCTGAGCCCAAAGGGCTATCTAACAGACGGCGGTGCCTTCAGTTCAGAGACTGCATCCACGGTGAGATCCTGCGTTCTAGGGGGGGTTTTAGGGCTTTAGGGTTTAGGGTTTAGATTAGGGCTTAGGCTTTCAGGATTTAGGGTTGAGGGTTTTGGGATTTAGGGCTTAGGGTTTAGGATTAAGGGTTTAGGGTTGCTCAACCCCTAACTAGCCCACAAGTCCAACCTGCCTATTTCGTGGGTTGATGTTCCTCAAACCTATATATGAGTTAAGATGATTGTTCCCATAGCCCAGTCACCTATTGCGTGGGGATTCCCAAAGTATTTTTGCACTTTACTAACCCGACAATACCAAAAACCCAACCATCAAACCCCGCAACCCAAAAACCCAATTCCCAAACACCAAGCCCTCAAATCACGAGCCCAAACCCAAAATCGACCAAGCTATAAACCGGCAGCACTGTTAAACGTGCAAGTCCTTAACCCTTAAACGCGGCACTCTACAACCCTGAAGTGCTGCACCACCCTCAAGGCCGCCTCAAAGGCCGCAAACCCGGACATGCCCTCTCACAACCGGAAAAGGACAATTCAACCCTCCCGCCATCCCAAAAAAGCAACTAAAACACCGAAGTAAAGCTCAGCCCTCGGTACCATGAAAGCGCAAGAACAAGAACTCATACTCTCCCCTTTGCAAAACAGAAAGCACACGCAGAAACAAAAAAAAAAAAACACATCCCTTTCCTAGGTTCCCTGAACCCTTAAAGGAATCCTTATAGATCCCTAAAAGGAACCCTTATAGATCCCCATTATGGTAACTTAAACTAAGTTCCTCAAAAAAGAAACCTCCCTTTCTCCCTGTATCGCTCCTGTAGCGCAGGTCGCCCCTGCAGCCCAGGTCTCCTCCAAGGTTTAGGGTTTAGGATTTAGGGTTTAGCTTTTTTTTGCTTTATACCCCCTTTGCTGTAGAAAGGGTTCTATAAGGATAAGGGTGCCGTGAGACCTTTGGCCGCGTGGCTTTGCAGCTGCATGAGGGTGCTTTAAGGCTGTAGGGTTTGTGAAGGCCTGATAAGGTTCTTAAGATGAAGGTTTTGTAAGGGTTTCGAGGACTTCGTAGGAGTTTAGGGGTCTATAAAGCAAGACTGAGTACGACAAGAAAGGAGTCTTCTGAGTGTCAGGGACTGAAACAGGCTGTTACAAGGCCCATAAACCCAAAGCCACACATTCTCAACCCTAAAATCCTAAACCCTAAAAAGGCGCTAACATGCTCCGGCCAGAGACTTCGGAGTTTCGGCTTTGCCCTCCTCTTCTCGCGCGTGGGCCAGGCTATGAAGCCGATGCCTTCCATGCATGATTCAGCTTTGGCTTTGGGGGGCAAGGTTTGGAGTTCACGGTTTGCGGTGGGGGGTTTGGGGTTTTGCATTTGGGGCCGGGGTTCTCCGAACCTTGGATTCAATGGCACACTTTAAGAAGATTCACGATTCTACCAAATGCTGCTATAAAGGCCTTGTGGTGGTCTTCGTCGTTTTGCCGCGGTCGTAGATAGTCAGACAGTCGTACCCAGAGTCGTCGCAGGCGTAGTCGTAGTAGAGGTACTTACTAGTGTACGACTAATGGTCCTAGTACTACTACGAGTACTCGCAAGCGTGCTGGTACTAGTACTAGTACTTGCACTCGTTCGCATACTGGTCCTAGCACTAGTACTAATTCTACTACTCGTGGTACTTTGGTCGTACTGGTAGTACTCACAGTACTAGAGTACTAGCAGTAGCAGTAGCAGTAGCAGTAGTAGTAGTAGTAGTACTAGTACTAGTACTAGAACGAATACGAGTACGAGTACGAGCACGAGTACGAGTACGAGCACGAGTACGAGTACGAGCACGAGTACGAGTACGAGTACGAGCACTAGTAGTGACAGTAGTAGTGTAGTAGTCATGGTAGTCGTTGTACTCGTAGTAGTCGTAGGAGTCGTAGGAGTCGTAGCAGTAGCAGTCGTAGCAGTCGTAGTAGTCGTAGTAGTCGTAGTAGTCGTAGTCGTCGTCATCGTCGTCGTCGTCACGTCGTCGTCGTCGTCGTCACGTCGTCGTCGTCGTCGTCGTCGTCACGTCGTCGTCGTCGTCGTAGTAGTAGTAGCAGCAGCAGCAGCAGTGGTACCCGTCGTGGTTTTGATGGTGGTGGTAGCGGTGGTGGCTGTGGTAGTCGTAGTCGTAGTGGTAGAGGTCGTGGTAGTGGTAGCGCTAGTACTAGTACCAGTACTAATACTAGTACTAGCTAATACTACTGGCGACCAATAACAACTAGAATAACAAGAAGCCACAATCACGAAAGGTCATCTTGGTGAGAATGCAGATCAAAAACCTCATCAGTCCCCCATATGCAGCAGCATCAGTATCTCATCTACATCAACATCAAGATCAACACTCATGTCAACAACCACTTCGTAACACCAGCAGCGTACTTGAACCCCCGGCCCGTCCACCGTGCCTCTGATTGCCAGCAGCAGGCACAACACCCTCACAAGCGCACCTTGCGTTTCGGGTTCCGATGTCGGGATTTGGGACTTGGACCCCAGCCCGGTACCGGTATCAGCTTCGAAGTCCCAATCCTAAACACTCAACCCTAAACCCCAAGTCTTACAACTACCAAGAAACAACTACCAAAAAAAGCAACACCTAAAACCATGGCTACCAATTCCAATGCCGTACAACCCAAACCGAGAACTCTGAATCCACAAATCGCAAGCTCGAAGTTGGGTCTTACATGACCCACTAAAGGCCTCTGCAGGTCCAGAACCTGGGGCTTAGGAATTACGAGGCGCCTTTTAAAGTTCATTTTAAACCGACGTACCCCCACATCCCGGACTAAAGTGACGCTGTCAACTACCCTACAATTCGAAGCATTTCATTACCCGCCCTGAGACCTAAACCACATAAGGCGTAACGCCCTTGAACATAGATAGACCGCTAAAGCCAGAAACACTGAACCCTGGAACCCGCAACCCACGCCCCTAAACCCTGAACCCCTTAGAACCCGTATAGATCCCTCTAAGAGACCTTATACACCCCTAAACCCCTGGAACCTCTCCAGGGCCCTCGGCTGCTGCGCTGGCCCACCCGAACCATGGCTTCGCTTCCCCCGAGGAAAGGGGGCTCGGGGATGGCTCAGGGAGTCGGAATTTGGGGTTTAGCGCTTCGGGTTCAGAGCTTAAGGGTGTAGGGTTTAGGGTTTAGGCTTCTTTTTCGGGTTTAGGGTTTAGGGTTTCGGGTTTCGGGGTTGGGCTTAGGGTTTCGGGGATTTGTGGCTTGGGGAGGGGTTCAGGGGCTTAGGGCTAAGCGGCTGGGTTTGTTTAAGTTCGAAGACTTAAGGAATCTGGTTTACACACTTTGTGACTGGGCTTCATCATTCCGCTTCGGGGCTTTGGCGGTTTAGGCTCTAAGGCTGCGAGCCCTGCAGCTGCATCCAAAATACTTACTACAGAAGCCTTAATAATTAGAATAGGGTTTTGGGGCCATTATACTATAATTGAAGGAACCACCAAAATAGTATAGGTAATTATTTAGGCCCCTATATTACCTAAAACACGCAGCTCCGAAACTGTGCTGTCAGGGCTCTTCCCTAAAGCGAGAGTGTGCAAGCTCGCAATAGCTCCAAAACTCTCAAACGTTACACATGTCTACCAGAAGACAGCAAAAGCGTTCTCTAACATGCTGAGCCGAGGGCATAGGGTTTAGGGCTGAGGGGACTGAAGAGAAAGAAATGCTGAGATCCCAACTAACTTAACAGGGGAGCAGCAGTAGCATCGTGGCGGCAGTCGTAGTTGGAGTCGCATACTGGCAGGACAGTGGTCTCCGCCACCATAACCTAGTATTGGGGCCTGAATACGTAGAATAGGTGTTAAGGTAGGTTCTGATATCCTCAAGCTCGCAGACAAGCATTTGTTGACACCTTCGGCGTTCCGTCTGTGGGAAGGAGGGGCCGCCCCAGAGTCGAAACTTTACTGTCGGCTTGACGGTTTAGGAAAGCTTCAGTCTTAAATAGTCGAAATCCGTAATAACAACATAACTCCCTGAAACGACTCGACCCGAAAACCCAAAACCTCAAACATACCCGGAGCCCCTAAACCCTGAACCACGAGACCTCGAGGGTTCAGGGTTTAGGTTCTGGCATCTGTGGCCTAAGCGCACACGAAACAATGGTATCTGGTAGGGATCTGAGTCATGGGCATGGGCTTTCGTGCGGATCTGCTACAGTCTGGAAAATCTAGTTGGAATGGCCTCAACACATTCTACAGATTCTGGGTCATCTTATAAACTTGTAGCATGGGCGTATAGAACCGGATGACAGAATGTCAAGCTAGCTTGCCGCCCCCCGTCGGCTACCGCAGGCAGGAAACAGGTAGCATCGCCAAAGATGAAGTTTAGGGTTTAGGGTTTAGGGGTTTAGGGTTCAGGGTTTAGCGGTTCAGGGGGTTTGGGGCTTAAGGTTTAGGGAAAGCTCATGGCTGGCAAGGTTGCAAGTAGATTGACCTTGCTTATAATACTTATGCACATCCGGGTATAAGCTATTTTTGATACAATGTAGCCCACATTACCGTTGATACGATGTAGCTCAACATGAACCCCTAAACCCTAAACCGAACATGAATCGCGCACGAACGCAAACCCCACAAAGAAGGCAGCGTCCTGTTAGACCAGTTAGACCCTTGAGAACCCCTAGAAGCCCACCCAAGACGTAGCGCAGAACCTCGGGGCCAAGGGTGCAATGTTCTTCATGATTAGAACAGGGTTTGAGGTATAATGATAATAAGAAACCCCAAGTAAAACTATGAGCTGTAATTCACGAGGTGTCGAGCTCAACAACCCCCAGTTTTTTACAGCTAGGGTTCTACATTACCGTACACCAGCAAGGAACCTTTAAAATCATCCCACAGCGGTACCTAGTTTAGGCTTCTATACTCAATGTTCGATTCTGAGAAGTGCCCCTCCCCCAAGGTGGAAAGGCTGATCGCTGCAGCCGGTGGTGATACGCAAAGGCCCGACAGGGCCCGGGCCATTCGCCGATATTTCTAGGGGGCTCGCACGAGCCAAGGGCAGAAACTGAGACGTACTGAGCGGGTTTCGCAGGCGTGCAAAGCCAAAGAACTAGCCGGGTTTCGAAATTGGAGGAGCAGAGGAAACCGTGGGTACATAGAGGCTGCATAGCGCGAGTATGTCTGGTCCCAGATTCGGGGGTTTGGAGTTGACATTCTCTGAGGGCTGGCTACGTTGAGGGCTGAGGATGAAGATTCAGCTCAAACAGACTCCAGGACTCGATCCAGCCTGGAGTGCTCTGTAGGGTGTCCGTGTCGCGGTCCGTGCCCCCATGAACATAAAACCCGCCTTTGCGGCGACTCTCTGCGTCTGAGTCTCTTGCTTGCGAAGGCACATGAACCATGTAGAACCTCTAGGGTTCAGGGTTCAAGGTTTGCTTTTCGACCCTTATTAACTAACCCTTCGAAACCTCAAAACCCTCATAGAACCCCAGAAGTCAGACTTAAAGATTCAAAGCTTCATGGTCGTCGCTAGGCTTAATCAGCATTAAAGCTGCGAGTACCTTCATCCTGGGAGGCTTCGAGGTTTGCGGTCAAAAGGCTACAGGACTATGAGGACTTTCGGGCTTGGTTTTTGATTTGAACCCCTTTTCCCTAAACCCTAAACCCCAAACCCTAAACCCTGGGTTTTTGAACCCCTTTTGAACCCCGTTTTAAGTGTGCAAGATCCAGTGCGGGTTTGGTTTAGGGTGTCGGGTTTCGGGCTTAGGGTTTAGGGTTGAGGGCTCAGGGTTTAGGGCTAATTTAGGCTTTAGGGTGCTTCGAGGTTTCAGGGCCTGCTATAGGGCTTCGTCAGGGTTTCTAAGTTTTTGGAAGAGTCTACAGGTCGAGGGAGGTCCGGTGGAGAGTTGCGGGTCTAAAGGTAAACATAAATCCCTGGGGTTTCAGACATGGGATACTTCAGGTTTACTGCCGAAACACCACCTCCAGAGCGGTAACCACCCTAAGTGCCAGAATGTATTCACTAAGCCCTAAACCATCCTAAACCCTAAACCCTATTATGCACCGCAAGATCAGCTCAAAGCCTCCACCCTACGGACCACAAGTGTCCAAGCTCGGGGCCTAAATACCTAGAACCGGGCTGTAGGGTTTCCTACTCAGGTTTACCGTGGGCGTCGGGCTATGGGACTACAAGTACGCAACACAGGAGAAATGCTTCCACTGAAGATCGAGGATTATGGTTCTGTCCTTCGTAAGCATATTTTCAACACGTGTTACAACCTTCGTGCTGCTCTCGACCACAACTTGGATGGACGGTCTTTTGGAAAATGGACGAACCGACATCTAGGAAGCTTCGTAGCCCGATTCATTCGGGCTGCTTTAGTCAGGGATGATATAGAATCCCATTTCAAAGACCAGTCGTCTTCAACCCTGACTCCAAAGCCCTGAAAGCTAAACCCAAAGCTCTGCAGACTCTACAGCCGAAGCCGTGGTGGGCCTTGCCAAGTTGTCGCGTCCACCCAAGGAGAAAAAAAAACAGCTAGGCGGGTGTTGATCAAAGTTCGGATCTGCCTTTGTTGGGCTTAGGATTAGGATTCTTGGATTGGGTGCATCAAGGGCCTCGCAAAGCCGAAGCATGGAGCGCCCCTAAACCCTAATTCAGCTCGAAACTCTGCGCCCAACCCCGGGATCCTCCTTTTGAAAGGAACCCACAGTGTTGCCAGTCCTGTTTCCAGGCAGCAGGGAAGTGCATGAAACCTTCTTGGATTGCTCACCGGGCGAGCCCCACCGATAAGTCGTGCTTCGAGGCATGAAATCTGCGAATCTTAAACTCTGAATTCGGAGTTTTCCGGTATAGAACAAAGGATTAGGTTTCAGGTGTAGATCTTAGGGGTCGAGGGAGCGGATGAACCTTTCTGGTTTAGGTATTATGGGTTTGAGATGCAGTGATTTTGGCAGGGTTTTGGGGCCCATTATACTGTATTTGTAATAAGGAACCCCCAGAATAGTATAGGTAATTAATTAGTAAGGCCCCTATAGTACTTAAACCTCAACAAGCCCGACACTCGAAACTTCATGGTGTCGGCTGGGATGTTGGGCTTAGCGCTGCAAGCTTTAGTGCCTATGGGGCCCAGGACATCAAACTTGCAGGGCTGAAGGTTGTGGATGTTTAGGGCTTATAGGGTTTAGGGTTTAGGGATTTTGGCATGATTCCAATTTCGGAAAGCGTTTGAACTTTTTGGGGTATCCCTAACTCCAGGCTTGAGCAGTCCAACGTCGTGCTTTGCAAGCTGTGAAGAACTTCCTGAGGAGCTCGCAACTCTCGGAACCCGGGGTTTGTTGGGGTTTAACACTAAGCGTTGGGCATTCGGGTTTAGGCCTGGGGTGCTTGTGTCTCCGGGGAATGCGGCTTTTTGATTCAGGATTTTAGCATATGTTTGGGTTAGCTGGGGCTGGCTTTGCCGCGCAGACTTGACATTTCTTCTTCCAATGTCGATGATCGCCGTTCTCAAGACTGATATCTAAACTGAAACCATAAGAACTGCATCTCGCAACCCTCCCAAGCGGCACCAAGCCCTGAAACCTGAAGCTCGCCGAAACCCTAAACCCTATAGCCTCCCAATCCTCCTGTTCTTGTCTGTTGGTCGTGGGGAACATTCAGATGATAGCTTCAACCGACTAATGAAGCCAAAAGACCCAGAATTAGCTTCGCACGTTGGGGATGAAAGCCCTCAACTTTGGATCCTTCTAAAAACCGAAGCCTCCCGCAGACCTGCAGCCAAAACCCTAGACCACGACACCGCAGTTTCCACAGCAATACACATCCTCCATCGTAAACCTCTGAACGGCTGAGATAAGGGATTTTGGGGCTTTGCGCATGGCCGCGAAGTCTTGCACCCACTACTGGAACCCACCCAAGCTTCCGAAAGCGCAGCGGGTTGGCTTTCCTGGCTTAGGAAAGAGGCCCCCAACGAGGCCTATGCTAACTCGAGAGGCTGGAGACGGCAGGGCAGCAAGCAACCGCTAACTCCCAGGCATTTGACTGCCACACACTAAACCCTAATCATCCCTAAACCCTAAACCTTACGCCCTCAACCCTAAACATCCCCAAACCCTAAATCAAACCCTAAACCTCTAGCTTCTTGGAGCCCTGCTCTTCTCTCACAGCCTCCCGAAACTAAGCGGAGAACAGAGGCAGGGCACAGGAGTTTGTGAGCCGGAGTTGAGGCCCTGCCTGTAGGAGTTGAGGTTTAGGGTTTAGAAGTTTAGGATCTAGGGTTTAGGGCTTTTTTTTGAACGCCTTTCTCCGCACCATCTAAGCACAGAGAGCCTTGTTCAGGCAGGGTTTAGGGCTTTAGGGTTTAGGGTCGAGGGATTAGGGGTTTAGAGGTTTGGGTGTACAACTTGGCTCCAGTAAGGTCTAGGGTTTAGGTTTAGGAGGCCGGGCTTTGGGAGTTGACAGCTGCATGTTGTCCAGACCTTGGATTTCAGGATTTGGGTTTGTTTTTGAGCAGGATTTGGGTTTAGGGTTTAGGGTTTAGCTTGAGGGTTCAGGGTTCGTTGCCGGGCTGGTGGGTGTTGCTGGGTCGGGCCAGCCGGCCATCAACCTCCCTGTTCCAGCGCGACTGCCCTCATTTGAGACTGCTCAAGGTTAGGCGTTAGGCGAATCCTTCAGTCTTTGGGTAAAGCATTAGGCCTTCTGAGAGTTTCTGAGGTAACATCAGTGATAGCCAGCAGGCTTGGCCGTTAGTGTCTGGCTCCATGCAGCCACATGAAGTACAGTAATCATGTGGGCCACCGCAACAATTGTAAGTGTACGAGGACGATGACAAGGAATCACGATAAAGACAGCAAGAGCACCAATCATTCGCCCTGCACAATCAGACTCCTACCTGGATATGCCGGACTTTCAACATAGCTACCCGAAGCAGTGTTTATACAAGGCACACTTACTTGCAGTATGGCTGTAGCATGCAGACGGCAGCTACGATTGCACTGCTGGTCACTTGATTTGATTATATGCCTTGGACGGCTCCCGGCAACAATCTGGGGTGCCTGTGGGGCTTCCGTCCTCCACCCTCCGTCACGATTGTTGAACCCTCGACCTTCAACCCTAAGTCCTTGAACCCTGAACCCTAATCCCTAAATCCTTGAACCTAGACCCAAAAACCGCAAACCGGCTGGCAGTTCCAAGGGGGCGTGTTTAGAGTCAAGAGTTTGACGTTCTCGACGTTTTGAATGTTTTGGGACTCTCGAGGGTTTTTCGTGGCCTTAATATCAAGAGTAGGATTTTTAGAGGGCTGTCAAGGCTTCAGCACGAGGCCTTCATGGGCCGAATACAGTTTACAGGGTATGCTGCGGTATGCTGCACTTAGGAAGTAGACGGGGATATCTTCATGACTAACTACTCAGATCCCCTATGCCTATACTAAACGACTCCAAGGGCCCGATCCTACTTGGGGAGACGAATTTAGGGTTTAGGCCTTTGGGTTTATGGCCCTAAACCCTAAACCTTGGGTTTGGGGTTTAGGATCCCAAGCTCTGAACCTCGTGAACCCTGAAACGATGTGGCCGTCTTGACATCAGAAAAAGTCTATATCATATATGAGGCAGGTACGTATCAGGCCTCGGACGATAACATGAGGCCTAAGTGCCAGCTGTGGAAACTGCGAAACCTAATCTTGAGCATTGCGTTTGCGGACTGCTGGAGATCAGAACATTCCAGAAATGCAAGGCCTTAGCTGCGGAGGCACCTGCCGCGATCAGAGGCTCGACATTGAGAGTTGCGAGCTGGAAAGGAGGCAACTGGAACCCTTACACCCCTCGAAAGCCCAAATCGCGAAACCCTATAACCACGAAAACAACCCTAAACAAAAAGAAGCTTGGTGACCGTTTAGGGTCTAGCTGTTGAGGGGTTGGTTTAATTAGGGCTCAACGTTTCAAGGCTGAGGGATTAAGGGCTTAGGGGCCTTGGGTGTACAGGTTACGGGTTGAGCCTCGACCAGAATTGTGAACTTCGCCACACTCGAGAAGGCCGAGGAACCTCGTCTCATGCACCTTCGAGGGCTTCTTGGCTTGCGGCTTTGGTGAGCTTAGGGTTTTAAGGTTTTAGGTTGGGGGCTTTGAGGGTTGTCTTGGGTTTCGTGGGTTTTTCTCATGCGCCTTTTAGCGCCTTTACGGCGTTTCTGCTGTTTGGGCTTTGGGCATTTCAGGTTCTGGGTTTGTGTTTGCGGAAGAAGGGCTTTAGAGCTTGGCGCTTCTGTAAATGTTCACGGGAAAAGGCTTTACTCGAAAGGGTTGCTATGAGGGGTTCCTGGGGTTTGGGAGTGGGGGATCTGGCGATAGGGCCTTAGGGATTAAGAGTTTCACGGTTTGCTGGCTTCGTCAAGCCCAGACCCCTAAATCCCAAACCCCGAAACGATGACCATAAACCGAAAAGGTGATGCTCAGGCGGCCTTCAAAGTCCGAATATGACAAACACTTTAGGATGTAAGGCTGCCCGGTATCCTAGGGGAAGTAAAGGTTACCTACTCTACTACTTAGTTTGGGTTTGGGTTTAGGAGTTTACACCGTTTCTATGCCCGATCGTTCCGATTGCAATAGCGGAAAGAATCTGGAAGCCTCTTCTGTGAAGTTGTGGGGTTTCGGGCTTACGCGGTTTCGGGCTTCGGGCTCAGGGATTAAAGCTTAGTTTTGTGGCGCGGCATCTTACTCGGCTGGCTTAGTTAGGGTGCAGGGTTTAGAGTTTATGGTTTTGGGGCTAGAGTTTTATACTTCGAGAAGAGTCCCCTGCATGCCCAAACCATGCCCTTCGCTTCGCCAAGCGAAACCCAGCCTCCAATGTCTAGGGTTGAGGGCTTAATATAGGGGCCTTAATAATTTAAAAAAAGGTGTTGGGACTCATCATACTACGAATATGGTGAGGAACCCCCAAAATAGTATAGGTAATTATGGAGGCCCCTTTTTGGGTTTTGGAGCTTCGGGTTTCGGGTTTAGGGTTTCCGATCTCTAGAGCTCTTCAAGGACTGCCCGAACTCGTCAGGTTTAGGGAGTCGAGGGTGTGCCGTTCAGGGCATTTCGGGCCGTTTAGGGTTCCGAGTTATGGGGCTGAGGGCCATAAATCTATTTAGTAATTAGAATAGGGTTTTGGGGCCCATTATACTATAACTATGATAGGGAACCCCCAAAACAATATAGGTAATTATTAAGGCCCCTATACTATCCTCAGAATCCTCAGAACTCGCAGCAGTTGGGCCTGGAATGACCTCTCCCTTGATGATGCGTTTTCGGTAGACCTTGGCTTGAGGTGGTTCAGCTTATGGCGTACGCACAAGACTCTTTAGGGCTTGGGATAACCTAAACCGTACTTGAAAGGGCAAGTCAAAAAGAACTTAGAACCGATCCAGCGGCCATTCACCCAATGCTAAGCGGATGAAAGGCCCGGCTTCGAGTGTGGAGCCTCAGGCTGGAAGGTTCAGTAGCCCTTTACCCCACTACCCGACACCCTGCAACATGCCCTTTTTGGGTGGGTTTGTGATGCAGGCAGATCAATATGGATATACGACTCTCCTGCCTTGTCAAACCGACAAGAGCTGCGATGTCGTGCTTGGAAAAACAATCTTCCACGATCTGCGGCATCACCGACTGGGGGAAGTAGACAGGGGAGATCCGTTGAACTCCCTTCGTACGACCAGGCTATCCAAGTCCGAAACCCCCACACTCAGGGTTGGGAGATAGGGCCTAGGCCTAAGCAGAATGATACACCTACATCCCGCAATGGGGTTCGAAAGGCGAAACTGCACAAACGAAATCCCCAAAGTCTAGACCCCAAGGTAGAGCTGGCGGCCCCACCGTCTTGAGGCCAGGGTAACCTCTGCTCGCAAAGCTTCGGAGCGAGTTTCGGTTTCTCAACTCAGTTGGGGGGACTTGGGATTTAGGGCGCGGGGCAACATCTACTACGGGGGATTACGGGGGCCTTAACAACTGAAGTGGGGTGGTGGGGTATACTGTAAATTACTTGTTCTGGAACCATGAGGGATGCTTTGGAACCATGATTCCAAACCCGGAACAATGTGGCGGAACCCTGAGCCATGTACCCATGAATGCTTCAAGGTCGTGGGGTTCCGGCCACACACAAAAAAATGTATCCTTAGCTCCAGCTTTGGTGCAAAGCACTTCGGTGTTGCTTGGTCCAGTGTCCAGAGGCTGTCATTGGGATTTGTAATGAGTGTTGTAATCAGGGACAAGCCGTTTCTTGAGGTACCAGCACGCTTAACCCGAAAGCCTAAACCCCAAAACTTTCTGCTTCCTAAATAGACCCAGTGTGCGCGGACAGTGTTGCTGTCTCAAGTTCCTTTTTGCTTGAGTAGAATGGTCAGACCTCTAGACCCCTCATTCCCTAAACCTCAGACCTCTAGACCCCTCATTCCCTAAACCCCCAACTACCCCTGCCCCAACACTTACCCTCATAACTTCCGGAAAATGAAAAAGAAAAGCACTGCGTTCCAAGGGCTCTTGGAGCTTCGGTCCTCCTCGATGTAGCCCACTTCTTGAGAGATTCGCACCTGTTATCGCGAGGCGATGGGAGTCGGAACTTTGAGGGTAGTCCTAGGGTTTAGGGTTTAGGGTTGAACCCCATACATCTCCATAACCTGGTGGTACTCTGAAGAGTTACTGTTACTCTTCCTGAAAGAGCGCGAAGACGTGAGCCTGAAACCTGTCTCGCTGAATAGCTGTGAAACACGGCCTTTGCACGGTGAAGGGTGGCTGTGTGCTGAAAGCTCAGCATGTTGTTCTCAGCTATGAGGAATGCCACTAGCTTCATAAACCCCGTCCAGCTGGCAGTAGCAGATTTGCAAACTGATGGAAGCCGACGTGTCCTAAACTTGCTTTCACCCAACTCCATTCCGTCGATCCAGGTGTATAGGCTTGGGTGTAGCAGTGTAGCACAGCATCGCAAGGGCACCACATCGGGTCCATGCTTCCTCCTAACAACTGTGCACAAAGAGGCTTGTGATCCACAGCTAAGATTCAATAAAGCCCCAAGGCATGCCCCTGTGCAAATACGACCCTCTAAGATAACTTACGGGCTCAAATCATCGGAAAACGGCTTCGGGCCATGTTCTACCGCCCCATCTGCGGCATACTTCTCTGCACAAACAGGGTCTACTGAGGCCCTGCAATCTACATCTATATACATACATACAGATAGAACGATACTGTAGATAGATATAGATAGGTATAGATGCACACACAGATATCGATATAGATATAGATACAGATATAGATACAAACATGTATGTATGTAAGTACAAAAATTTATGTACGCGCATTTGCGCATCTTGTGCTATCTGTATATATATACACATACACACACACACACAAATTTTTGTGTGTGTATTTACTTACAGTGATTATTTATCTGATCCTATCTATCTATATCTGCATTGTATACATATGTGTATATATATGTATGTATGTATGTATGTATGTATGTAATCATGCGCGTGCATACGTATATGTACATATGTATACCTATATATATATATTGGTATGTACGAGTATCCACCACATGGCCGCGAGAACACGCCAGCCGGACTGCATTCTCGTCGATCTCCAACTGCCTCGCATGGGTCAAGCAAAGACTACGCCTGCGTCTTTCAGACTCGGGGCTACAAAAAGGGCCTTAACAAGCAGAATGGGTCTCATGAAAAAAGGGTTCTATTAGTCTATAAGGGCTACTATGTAAGGGTATAGTATTGGGGCCGTGATAAGCAGAACTGAATTGCTTGAGAGGTGTTCCTGAGGGGTTTCATCAGGGCTACTATAAGGGTTTTGTACAAGAGCTTTCACAATTAGAAGAGGGTTTCGGAGCGTATTGCAGTATAATTCTTGAAAAGGAATCCAAAGGAATGGTTTTTCTGATTATTCAGGGTACTGAAGTACAGGGGCCGACGCTGAAAAAGTGCTTTCATGGTTCTCCGTGTTCGTATACATACATTCGGGCATAACCATATAACCTGTAGTATACAGTATACAAGAACATAAGAAAGCCTGATCAGATCAAGCCCTGCCTTTTCAGGATTCGCCGCGCACAGAGGAATTGGTTCTCGTCCGGCCCTCAGTCAGGGCTGCGGCTTCAGAGCAATCTCCAAAGGTTTAGGCCTTCGGATTCAGGCTCCGGCACGTACGGCCAATAGTGTACTAGAAAGGTACCACACATGGGCAACCTAAAGTTGCATTCCGGCTTGAGGGTGAAGGGCTTCTGCTTCGGGCCACAGGGTTAGATGCTGAGGTCCCAGATGCAGTCTCGGGTTAATATAGGGGCCTTAAGAAATAGCATGGGGTTTTGGGGGCCATTCTACTGTAGTATTAATGAGGAACCCCCAAAATAGTTATTGTTGGTAACTATTTAGGCCGCGATTATGGAATTCAGATTCGTGGCTTCGGATTGGACGGATATGTACATTAGCACACGAGGCACTGAAAGGGCAGACACTTTGCAAAGACTCGCTGTATGCTCGCCATGAAGGCAGAAGTAAACCGCTGGCACGGATAGTTATCTTCTGCAGCTTCACGATACATGTCACAGTAGAAGCTAAACTAACGTCACATGCGATGCAGGATAAACATGACAACAAGAGTACCACCAGAGTTGCACACATGCAGGCATGACCACTGCACAACTGCGGAGGACGGTAGAGAATACTTAGCCGACGACTAGTACGGGGTGGCCCTTGCCTGCCGGAACTGCTCCCATTAATGTATAAAGTATAAAGAAGCCTTCCACAGGATCCTGAGTTCATGTAGGAGCCTTACTGATTTGAACTAGGTTCTGGTGTAGATGGGTACTGTAGTCATAATATACAATCGGCAAACTCCAGGAATATTGTTCTATTCCCATCTCTTGAAACGCCGAAAGTAGCACTCACCAGAACGAAGGCTCACCGGGGCGAACGGAGAAACCCCGAACCCAAAAGCCGAAACCGCACATGCTATGGTCTCAATGGCTAATATAGGTGCCTTAATAGTTAGAATAGGGTTTTGGGGTATATTATACTATTATTATTATATTATAATAAGGAACCCCCAAAATAGTGTAGATAATTATTAAGGCCCCTAAGTAACCTTTTCCTCCTAGAGCCACCACGTAACTTCAGACTGCTATATCTCACAACTCTAGAATGTCTTGAAGCCCCCAACCCACACCCCCACCTAAGTCCTGAAACCCTTAACCTTACACTCCAAACCCTAAGCCCTAAACCGTGATCCTGCAGCCCTAAGTCCTAAACTCTCAATCCCAGAGCCCTACACCACCACGAGCTGGGGCCCAGGCGGCGCTTGGCGCCCGGGATGCGTGCCTGGTTGCTCGTCTTGCCATCCGGCCAGACCTGTTTGGGTTTATCGTTCAAGGGTTTAGGCTCAGAGCTTAAGGGTTTAAGATGGTTGAGGGGTTGAGGAGTTTAGGGTGCATGGGTGTAGAGGTTGCGGCTTTAGGGTTAGGGATTTACGACTTAGTTTCAGGACCTTTCGCTCAAAAGTCCCGGCAGGGACTACAGGACGTGAGGCTCTGTGTTGACCAGGGGGTTGCAAAAAGGCTCCTACTGGTGGAAGTCTATCCATCCAGAACTACCTATATCTGTTTGTATGTATCTATCTCTGCCTATATCTATCTATATCTATCTCTATCTCTATCTCTATCTCTATATCTATCAATATCTCTGGCTCCATCTCTATCTCTATCCATATCCATATCCATATCCATATCTATATCTATAGCTATATCTATATCTATACCTATACCTATATCTATATCCATACCTATATCTATCTCTCTGCCTGTCTGTCTGTATATCTGTAGATTGTAGTGGTTGGATTTATATTCCGGTATGCTATGATCTGAAACTCCCACAGCCGAGTCCAAAGAAAAACAGTGTGAGGCCTCTGGGAATGTTTCACAACATGCAGACATAGCTCCAAAGGGTGCTATAAAATACTACAGCGTTGGTTAGAGCTGACCCTAAAGCGCATGCATCCCACGCAAAATTAACTAGTGCCTAGAATCGGCCTAGAAGCCCAGTGAAACCGTACTAGTCCCCAATTCGTAAACCAAAACCCTGAACTATTACTATTACTATTACGGTTACCATTACTATTACTATTGCTATTGCTATTACTAAGACGATTACGATTACTATTACGATTACGATTGCGATTACGAGTACTATTACTACTACTATTAATAAACCCCGAAGGTGAGGAATGCACCATGAAATCATTAGTATGCGAAGGAGCCCTGAAAATGGGCTCCCGTTAGCTTAATTGAAAATACCCTACAACTACAATAGTTCTGGGTGTGTTCTTGTCTGAGTTCCTGAGTTGCCCCTTTATAATAAGGGTACCCTTTTTTTCTACTATTGGGCTGTAATAATAAGGGGACCCTAAAACAAAAAGGGCAAAAAGGGTACCACTCAGGAACCTCCGGGTTGAGGCCCGCGCCTGGCCCGTCTGCACCAGCGTCTCTTTCGTCTCCGGATTCTGGAGGATCATCATGACGACCTTTAGGGTTTAGGGTTTAGGGTTTCATTGAAACTGAAACCCCAACCAAACCTGGATGGTTCGAACGTCAATCCTTCCGATCCGTATCCTACATAACATTCTGAAATACAGCATCCTAGGGCCGTGGGGAATTAGACTGAAGTGAAACAAGGACTTGTACATGCTTGTACTGGAACTATTTCCTTTTCAGTTTCTCTGCCCCTTCGGTGCAACCGTATTCCACTAATTAATGCCGGTTAATGCCGGTGCTTCAAGTCCCTTTGATTATCCCGGCGCTCATTTCTCCACGGGACCAGACCCTAACCTCAAACGATCCTCAGCTGCATTCCTAAACCCGCGCTCAATCCCAAAACTCAACACTTAGATCGCAAGCCCCCATAAATCCATTAAACCCAAACCCTTAACTCAGAGTCCCTAAACCTTATACAGCCTGAACCCCGAATCCCGACACCCTGAACCCATGAACCCGAAACCCTGAACCCTAAACCTAAACTCCAAACCCGAAATGCCCCAAACTCGAAGAATGCCTCGGTGATGACGAGGATTTCGCCGCTGGGCACCTGACTCGTCGTCTGGTATTCCGGCAAGAAAGCATGGAACAAAATCTAGGGGTTTCCATATATATATATATATATGTATATATATATATATATATATTATTATTATTATTATTGTTATTATTATTATTGTTATTATTATTATTGTTATCATTATGATGATGATTACTATTATTGTTATTATGATGGTTATTATTATTATTATTACTATTACTATTATTATTTATTATTATTACTACTATTAGTACTATTATTGTTGTTATTGTTATTATTATTGTTATCACTATTATTATTATTGTTATTATTAATTACTATTGTATATAGAAGGGCCTGAATAATCTTTAGAGCTTCGAAGCCCTAAACCTAGACGGCCGTGTCGCGCCTGCAGAAGGCGTGTCTCGCCCTTGATCAACTCGGAAGAGAATTCCTTCAAGCTCCTGAGGTCGACGCAGTGGTGCTCTTTTTGTTTCGGAGTTTGGGGTTCGGGGGTTAGTGTAGGGGCCTTAATAATTAGAATAGGGGTTTGGGGCTCGTTTATAGTCGGACTATAATCAGGAACCTTACAGTAAGGAATAGAATAATATGGATAATTAATTAAGCCCCTATGTTCAGGGTTTCGGGGTTTGGGGTTTGAGGTTTAGGGTGTAGGGTGAGGTTTAGGGTTCGAGATGGAGGCTCTTGGCTTGGTAGCTTGGCGTTTTCGGCTGGCCAGTCGAGGGTTCCTACGGTGGCTCGACGAGTTGTCCATGCCTCCCTTTAGCAGTTTAGGGTTTGGGGTTCACGGTTCAGGGCTTCGGGGGTTTTGAGTTTTTATAGGGGTCAAGGTTTAGGTGTAGGCTGGGGGGGTTTAGGGCTTAGGGAGTCGTGGTAGC
Organism: Symbiodinium sp. clade A Y106; assembly: GCA_003297005.1. Lineage (NCBI taxonomy): Eukaryota > Dinophyceae > Suessiales > Symbiodiniaceae > Symbiodinium > Symbiodinium sp. clade A. The sequence continues at coordinate 304,140 of BGNK01000149.1, forward strand.
CGCGATGGCCGGCGAGAGGTTGTGTACATCTTGACCGCTGACCGTTCGATGCACAGCAACAGGGACATTCAGACAGCACCCATCGAAAAGGTGTCCTGAGGAAAGATTTAGGGTTTATGATTGACGGTGTAGGGTCGTATCAAAGTGTGATGTACCTGTTAGTATGATTATTATGATTATTATGATTATTATTATTATTACAGGAGTTTGGGTTTAGAGTTTAGTCAGTCTGGTGGTTATTACATCCCCAGTGCCTGTCAGACAAAAGAGGACCCTCAAAAGAAAACACTGAGTAGTAAGCTCCCAGCACAGAGCCTCTTGCTCTTCAAAAATTGGTGGAGTCAGAGTTTAACAGCTTAGGGCCTGGGGTTCAGTTGCATTCGGCCTCGACCCCTTTAGAACTGGAACCCTTCGGCTTCTAAACGCCCGGGACACTCTTTGGGCTTCCGTTCTCAGCCCCCAGCTTCGTGCCATCCTGACCGAACTTGGTGATGTCAATCCTGGAGAGGTGCTGGGCTTTAGGGCCTTTGGGGTTCGGTTTAAGGGGTTTCGGGCTTTTGGGGTTCGGGGTTTTGGGGGTTTCGGGCCTTTGGGGTTCGGGGTTTTAAGGATTTATGAAGCTTTCTGCAGTTTAGGAGGGCCCTGCGGGTTGAGGGTTTAGGGCGCTTTTCAGGGGGTTCAGGTGATCAACGGCAGCTTTAGGGTTAAGGGGGTTTAGGGTTCAGGGGTTTAGGGTTTAAGCGTTTAGGGTTAAGGGGTACTGCGGTCGCTGGGGGTTCTGGACTAAGGGCTCGAGGTTTCAAAAAGGATCGGCCCCGGAGATTTGCGGCTTCGGGAGTTCGAGTTTTAAGTAACCATGGTCCACACCCTCAACCCGGAACCCTAAACCCAGGTTCTCTTTCGTGGGGCTTGAAAGTCTAGACAGGCAGAGGTTTTCGGAGTCTCTCCCTGGGCTCACCTCAGCTTACACCCGGAACTTAAAGACGAAAGGCCTAAGCCCCCTTCCACCTCACCGTCAACCCCGTGAGGCCCCAAAAAAGCTCAAGCTTCCCATTGCACATAGCGGTCCCGCAAGATTTCAAGTACTCCTTCAGAGCCTGGCACGTCAATGAACGGCTGCGAAGATTTTACGGGGACTGCGGCTAAGGTTGCCGGCATGTCGTCGCGGCTTCGGATTGGAGTTTAGGCCTTTAGGGGATAGTGGTCTCGCGGATGAAGGTCCAGGATTTCGGGCGTAGGAACGAAGAGCGAGGAGGTTTCTGATTCAAGAGACGAGGGTTTCAAAAACTAGGGATAGTGTGTTTAGGGGTTCTGAATGTAAGAGTCCAGTATTCAGGATGTGCACTGGGATACCTCGTATGCTCTGAAACTCCCACATGCAACTGATTACATTGAGCTAACAGAGCATCGGAGGCACTTGGAGAAATACAATGAAATACAAACACTTATGATACTCACAGTTTGCCTACTGCAACAACAGCCCCATTGAGTGCTCCGCCAGTGGTTTGAAGGACCCACCATGAGAAGAAAACCAACCAAGCACAAAACCCTAAACCCGAAGCCCGTAAGCTGCTGAATTCTGATCCTATAAGCTCCAGAAGCCTAAACCCTACGGACCCAACGCTACACCCTAAACCCCAAACCTTGAAAAACTCCACGATACTACTTGGAGGATCAGGACACTTGGTCAGTATCATTGGAGCTACCGTATGTATAACCCTACTTAGTAAATCCCAGATCGTCGGAGTGCCCCCAACGGAAAGCGACTCGCCTCCTCGTCCAGGCCAATGGGTGCCCGCACGAGCGTGGAGATCTGAATGCGTGAAAGGTGTCTTTGATTGTTCGTTTGGCCGTACCTTCAAAGGTTCTATAAGGGTTCTAGAAGGGTTCCTTTGATGGGTTCTGCAAGGTTAAGGGTTTCAAATACTCAGAGCCCCCAAATACTCATACCAGCCGTCCTCTATAGTTTGGTTACCCTAACTCAAGTATCGCGTACCTGCGTCGGGTTGTAGTCATTTCCTGTGCTCTGGATCTGTAGGCTTTGAGGCTAAGTTTAGGGCCTCGGGTAGCATAGGGTTTAAGGCTCAGGGTTTAGGGTTTAAGGTTTGGTCTTTTTTGGGTTTTAGTTTTTAAGGTTCAGGCTTCAGTCTTTATTCTCAGTCTCAGACCAAGCCCCTTAAGCCGCAACCTTCCTGGCCCCCGAGTGAAAAAACCATAAGCCCAAAGGGATACAAGTAAGGCAGCCAGGCAGCCTAACTGGTAAACTGGCTAACCCCAGCCGCAAGTAACACGCATGTTACATATGTTGTGAAAATTTCATATCATATATCATATTATGTTATATCATATGAATTATATCATGTTAACGTTAATTATACACACTACTTCGAAGGATCCCTGAGGCCCTGGCGTGAGAGCCATGCACAGAAAGCTTGACCTTCCGATCGCAGAGCTGTAGAGAGGTCTGAAGGTTGGTGCCGCGGGGTTGAAGGGTGCAGGGGTTTGCGGCTTGGGGATCAGGGTGTGTGTGGGTTTAAGATCTTGGGATGTCTTTGGCTTAAGGTAGAATGCTTGAGGCTTGCAGGGTTTAGGGCTTGGAACTTGAGACTTGCCTTTTGGAAGCTCCGGTCTTGAGGCTCAAATGTGAGATCCTGGTTGTGCGCCCAGGATCACACACCAGAGAGGGGATCAAGAGAAAAGTCGTGCTTGGGAGGAGTTGGCTTGTTTGTATCTTTAAGTACTCGCCTGCCTTGCAGTATTGATCTTTGTCTGTATCGGGTCGCTCATGTGCAGGACCTGCCCAAACCTTGTGCCTTCCCGAGCCCCTGAACTCATGACCTTGGCCTCAAGCCACCAGCCGGTTTGACGCGGTGTAGCACCAGATACCCGGCGGCACCACCCAAGGAACTCTAAGCCCGGCCCTAAACCCAGCAGAGTGTGGATCTGGCCTTCTGGGCTTCTGCTTGCGCTTCTGTGAGCCACTGGAAAAACTTCGTGTTGCCCTGGCCAGGCTTTCAGACTTCCGATGTTAGGATAACCATTTAATCACTGTTCCTAGACTCTACACCCACAAGGTTTAGGATTTAGGGCTCGGTGTGAAGACGCGGGTTTTATGTTGTGAAATCCAAGGCCCATCGAAGCACAAAGTCCCAAACGCTTGCGCCAATACAGGGGTTGTGCATGGGTGGCGTCTGTACTCCTCTGCGCATACATAGACAACATCAAAAAGCCCCATCACATCCTCTCACGGCTTGATGGTTTGGTCCGAAGCGTTGGATGACGTGCGGGGCTTTGCTGAGAACTCGGGTAATGAGAAGGCTTGATGAATCGGGTACGATAGAACTGGACCTCGGGGCTTTGAAATTGAGGCCTGTGCTGAAGGTTGTGGGATCTGTCCTGCGTTGGGACCACTGGCGCCAACTGCCCCTCGTCCCTTCTTCCGCTTTCCCCGCTTAGGGGTTCTTCGGCAGCATTTCTGCTTCAGACTCGTCACCCTCCGGATTCCTAAATCTGATCTTACCGAACGTCATTCGTCATCCAAAATCTTAAACCACCCACCCGAAGCCACGGATCATCGAGGGCCTGTGGGTCGGTCGAGCTCCACTCCTGCATGGTTGGCAAGCCAACCTGGCATTCGGGCGTTGCCTTCGAAAACTTTCTCGCTTGGGGTTCGGCTTGCTGGGTTCTGTGTAAGGTTTACGGTGTCATACCCAGGTTGAACTGAACTCATGCAAACATGCAAGACGAAAGTTGGAGTTGCTCGACAAGGTTTTCGGGTTTCCGCTGCAACACTAAGAAATACTAAGAATGTAAAAGTTCCAGCTGCGATTCGAGGTCTGGTGAGCCAAAACATCAGCAGGTGCAATGATCCTCGCAGCTGGCCAGCAACTATGATAAAGACTCCGCCTAGAATCCATACGCTTAACGCTTAAGCAACCCTTGGTGCCAACCCTAAATACCTATACCCGCACTCAGTCATTCACTCACACTCACTCATGCTCACTTACGCACACTCACTCTCACATGCACACTCACTCACGCTCACTCACTCCAAATTACCCTCATTCGCCCTCTCTTCCTCTGTTCGTTCTGACTCACTCACTCACTCACTCACTCTTTCTCTCTCTCTCTCTCTCTCTCTTTCTCGCGCTCTCTACCGGGCTTGAAGCAAGGTGGAAGATCTGTCCCACTCCTTGCACGCGAACGTGCACCCCACAGGTCTCGAGGGTGAGTTTTCTCGCATCCTGACATGGGATAGACGCGACGTCCGCGAACCTGACAAGCAAAAGCCCACACACAGTCTTGACGGGCACAGCAGCTTACCTCTTCCAAAGTCGCATGCTCTCCCGAAAACAAAACTTCCAAAGCAAGCAAGGATGCAAGGGGACAACGGGTCACCGTGCGGATTTGAACGCCGCGAACAAGGTAAAAAGGTGAGGAGAGGGTGCAGCAAAAACGAAGCCCGCTCCAGACCTGAGACCGGAACTGAATGACCGAAGGCGCAACGCCCTGGTGAGCCAAGGAAACATTGTCAAAAGCCTTGGCGATGTCAATTTCAGTCCCAGAAAAGCCTCGATGAGAAAAGCCATCTATGGCGGTGGCCATGCTTGTGCCAAGCTAAATCGTAGGAAGGTATGGTAGCAACCGAAGAAGTGTTTTTTGCCAGCAAGGTAGAACCAACAGCCACAGGCCAGCCCTCATCGATTCGATGGGACAGGGTGTGGCAAGGCTCAAAACGCTCAGCCCATGCGTGTCAGCAACCTCAACGGCACGACCACGACCAAGCGGTGTTTGTTGGAGTCCATCTCAGTGGCAGGAGACCACTGAATGCTCCAGCCTTGAGCAGCAGAGAGGCAGGAGGCAACAGGAAAGCCACCAGGCGGGTGGGGGGTCTTTTGCAAGCTAATGACGTGCGCCTTCCATGCTACAGACTCTAAAGCTTGGTCAAGGATGCAAGTCAAGCGAGCTTTGGTAAGATGCAGTTGACAAACAAAATCTTGAGAGGTGCATTTTGACAAGAACCACCCAACAAAGGGTCTGAAGGAGCGACATGGTCGAGAGCTAGTCACTCCGCCAGGCGTCTGTTGCACTCGAACTTCTTGACGGCATGCCAGCACTTGCGAGTGGCCTCAGCAGACTGAGAAGGCGCAGCTTTCTTGGCCTTTTGCCCGTTTTTGGCCTTGTGTCTACCGTAAAAGGCGGTCTGGAACGCCAGTTGTGAGGCCTTCTTTCCAATCTGCTTACGACACGGGTTGAGCTTAGAAGCGCTGACGGCGATGGTTCTGCCACAGCGCAAAAAAGGATAAAGGACACTGGGGCTGTTACCGCGGCGCGTAGGAACAGGCAAATCAACCTTACACATGGCCTTGGCAATGCGAGGCTTTTTGCATTTAAGGGTTTCGCAAAGCTCGCGGAAAGACTCGTTGACCTTCTTGGTAGGCACGTAAGGGCGAAAGCGCGAGAAGCCTGCTTGTTGACGCGCAGATACTCAGAAGTAAGCGCCGGGGCGTTGCAACCTTGAGACTGATTTCCAACTCTTGGTCGCAACTTCAAGAATAAGCTTTTTGGACTCAGCGGTATCGCCTTTCTCGGGCGGGCGCCAACCACACGGGGCAAGCGTACGGGCGCAGCGGGTCTGCAGGCAGGCAAGTGCTTGAGGCACTTTTGCTACCGGGCCAGCCTTGGGAGTGGGACTTAAACCCACAAGGAAACGAGGACCGGGGTAACTTTTAGCGCGTTTGGGAGTACCCATGCGGTGAAGGGGAAGGACCTAAACCCCAGAGGTGAAAGGCACTAGGGAAACCCTAGGTTCCACGCGAAGAGCTGCCTGGCGTGAGGCCAAGCATGGCCCAGGTGGACAGCTTGCCCTGAGGAATGTCGACCTGAGAGGTTTCGCGCTTGGAAATAGGGCTGAGCAATCGCTAGATACGGGCCGCCGGGTTCGCAAAGGCGTCTATGATCTGTATCACGAGCGACGCCAGGTAGGAGATGGTGTCGAAAGCCACAAAGCGCTGCACCAGCCCCGCACGGCATCTTCGGGGGCCTCAAGGAGCTCGCCTGCCAAGCAGGCGAGGAAAGCAGGCGGCCATGGAGCGATGCAGAAGGCGGACGCCCCTCCCTAAACTTGCGAACCCCTGAAACCCCAAAACCCCAAACACCCGGAAAAACCCTGAACCTGGGTTCGCTTGAGTGCAAGCTCGGGAGCATCAGGCTTCAGCCTTCCTTTCTCTCTCTTTCTTTTTTTTGTTATATTTGTCTTGCTCTTTCCCTTTCTCTTTCTCTGTCTCTGTCTTCCTCTCAAAATCTGGCAATGCTGGCGATGGAGGAAGTGGTAGTGGTGGTGGTGGCGGTAGTGGTGGTGGTAATGATAATGGTAGTAGTAGTGGTAGTCGTCGTGGTAGTGGTAGTGGTCGCAGTCGCGGTCGCGGTCGCGGTGGCGGTGCCAGTGGAAGTGGAAGTGGTAGTGGTAATGGTCGTGGTAGTGGTAGTGGTAGTCTCGCATCGACAGTCGTTTGTGTGTTGCGCAAGGGCTTCAATACGACGAGCAGTTTGGCAAGAATCTCAGGAAGGGTCTGCAGGCACTCTCTGGCCAGTACGCTGGCGACTGTGCTGCTGTTGCTTTAGGGGGCATGAAAACACCGGCTACCTGCTGTGCCAGAGATCGCCCCACTGTTTGCCCGTACTGTGGTCTTGTCGTTGTCCCGAGCGTCCAGCATGTTCTTTGGCAGTGTGAAAGATTTGCGGTTCACCGCATTGTTCCTGAACCGGCTTGTCCTCTGCTGAGCCGCCTTGGTTGGAACCATACACTCCGTAATGGCACGCATGTCATGATGAGCATTCTGCCCCAAATGGGACGGATTCGAGCGGCAGAGGCCCAGCTTCGGCGGAGAGGCTGAGTCCCCACGTGGTGCCGAGGTCTGCTGTGGTGTGCGCGACTGTTAGTCTGCTTGGGTTCGGGTTGTAGGAAGGGTTTTCTCTTTCTCTCGCTTTTAGGTTTGGGATTTGTGCTGTTACTAACCCTGTGTCAGGTTGTCAGCAGCCTCGTCAAATACTAAGTCATGGTCGATGTCGTGGTCGTCGTCGTGGTCGTCGTCGTCGCCGTCGTCGTCGCGGTCGTGGTCAATGTCGTGTTCGCAGTCGTGGTCGTGGTCATGGTCAACGTCGTGGTCGTCGTCGTGGCCGTCGTCGTCGTCGTCGTAGTAGTAGTAGTAGCAGCAATAGCAGTCCTTAGTAGTGGTAGGAACAGCAGTAGTAGCAGCAATACATTGACATGGACACTATTCTCCAAGATCCGCACACTCTCCCAGATTGCTCACTCTGCAGACATAGTATGTATACGTCATCACCATGGTTGTCATCGCGGCCATAGCAGTACTATCATGACATGAGGAGGAACAAACACTGCGACGAAGACGATAAAAGCCTCAAGGAAAACATGTTCAAGATGCATATACGCAGATGCATGCAAGAAGATAAAGACTGGTTTACGTAGTGGGGGTATAAAACACAGCAACTGCGTTGATACTGTGATCAACCCCTCCCGCAAACCCAAACTTCATGCCCCAAAATAATGAACTGTTGATCCTGCGACCTGCACCTTGAATTACCACATCAGACCAACAACACGGACCTATGTACATGTATACACTCTAACATAGATGTGTGTATGTGTACATATACGTACTTGTACATATACATCTAGGTGTGTATGTATATGTTTGTAGATATAGATAGAGATATACATAAACACATAGGTACAGATATGGATACAGATACTGATGCAGACATAGATGTAGCTACAGATGTAGATACAAATACAGATGCCAATATATATATATATATATATATATGTATGTATATGTATAGATACATATATGGATATAGGTATAGATACAGAAAGAGATACCGACATTCATATAGACACAAATACAGATACAGATGCAGATAGAGATGGAGATATAGATGTAGATACGGATATAGGTACGTATACATATGTGTACATATATGTACGTGTACACATAAATGTAAGTTTGCCCAGTGAGTGTGTGCGTGGGCGGGTACCCTCGAGTGAGTGAGTGAGGGAGGGAGTTAGTCAGTGAGTCAGTCAGTGAGTCAGTGAGTCAGTGAGTCAGTGAGTGGAGTGGAGTGGAGTGGAGTGTGGAGAGTGGAGAGTGGAGAGTGGAGAGTGGAGAGTGGAGAGTGGAGAGTGGAGAGTGGAGAGTGGAGAGTGGAGAGTGGAGAGTGGAGAGTGGAGAGTGAANGTGGAGTGTGGAGTGTGGAGTGTGGAGTGTGGAGTGTGGAGTGTGGAGTGTGGAGTGTGGAGTGTGGAGTGTGGAGTGTGGAGTGTGGAGTGTGGAGTGTGGAGTGTGTGAGTGGAGTGGAGTGGAGCGAGTGAGTGCGTGAGCGAGTGAGTGCATGAGTGAATAAGTGAGTCCAACTCGCTACACTGAACCCCAGAAACTCGGAACATGAGATAAGGATGATTCTTTGCTGCGATTCCCTACATGTTGCCTTAAGGGCATGAGGATGAGGAATGAGGACGCTCCAACTTTCTGGCTTCTACTATAACTAGAACCCCGGAGCCCTGAAACCCTCAGAACACCAGGCCTTCTCCTGCAGAGCCTGGCAGATAAGCCGGGCTCTACTTGGAGGGTCGGGGAACAAGCAAGAAGTAGACTTCTAAGTACAAAAATATGGATCCTAATTGGAGTTATGATACTTGACTTACTAAACAACTACTGAGTCCCACGAGGGCTTGGGGCTCTTGGGATGGGTTTCGGGCTTTTGGGGCGATGGAGCTTCGAACTTAGGGCTTCAGGCTTCAGAGTTTAGGGTTTAGGGTTTAGGCTTCAGAGTTTAGGGTTTAGGGTTTGGGGTTTAGGGTTTAGGGTTTAGGCGTGGCAGATCCTTTTTGCGAACTTTGACTGTTCAGGGTTCAGGATGGTTTGGCGTTTCTGTGGGTCGGGAGGCTCGCGGGTTAAGGGTTTGAGGGCTTTGGGCTTAGGAAGACAGTTGGGCACTAGAGGTGATGGTTTCCCCCACACTCCGAACCAGCTTTAGGATTTCGGGGTTCGTGGACTACGATTGAAGGCGTAGGGCGTGGGTTCAGGGTCTAGTTGACTAGACCTGAAAACATCAGGGAAACCCATAGAGCCCCATGCTCCATAATGACTGAGGTACAGTATCCCTTAAATCACTAAGAAGCCGTATAGGGTTTACGTCACAGTTTAAGTTATATAGCTTCATGAAGGAATATTTGGTGGGCTTTCTAAAAAGTTGAAGAAAGGCGGGCATGAGTTCAGCGTCGTGGTTTTGAGGGTTTAGGGTTCTTCGGGTTTCGGGCTCTTCCGGTGCCGTTTGGCGGGCCTTGTCAGGCGTGGTCACCTTGCACTCTACCAGCTCCTTGCGGTACACGGTCGTCACGCCCTGGCAGAGGGACGACACTTAGTTGTGTTGGGGGTTTAACCCCGAGATCTCCAAAGCGCAAGCTCCTAATGATTGAGGCTTCGCATGCATCCCGAATCCTGAACGGCATCAGAAACCATAGCCATAGCTCAAGCTCTACACTCATACCCCCGATCTCAAATCACTAAACGCAGCTGCTCACCTGAGAAAGCAACTCGTAAGACAGGAGGCTTGAAATCGGCAACTGCTACACTGCCACTGCATCGCCAGCTGCCCCAAAGACGCGACTGAGATTGGCGCCGGGAACGACGGAGAGTCGATTTCTTCCTCCAGCAGAGCTTTCGGCTTAGGTCTCACTTTGGTACATGTCAATCCCGCGTAGTATACGGGCCATAATAGTTAGAATAAGGTTTTGGGGCCCCCACATCGGCTGAGAGTTCGGGGCCTGGGGTCTGGAGGCCTGGGTTTACGGCCTCTGCCACACTGTTCTAGACAAAAAGACGCATGATGAGAGCGTGGTGTAATTTCGATGATTGGGGTATTCAAGATTGCGTTGCTAAAATGGCGATGTCCACATTCCCGCAGTCTTGATGCTGTCACTTTTTCTGGAACTCAGGATACGGACTGCAGCTACGCCACTGCCAATGCAAAGGGAGAGAGAGAGAGTGAGGGAGAGAGGGAGAGAGACAGATGCGCGAGTAGGAACATACATGTTTACATACGTATGTACAGATGCTTACGGCACATGCCTAGAGCACATACACCGACGAATAAACTGTAACTTGCATGCATACATGCACATGGGCAAACATGCAAACACACAAACCCACATGCCGACGCTCAGCTATACAGAAAACAGCACAGACATGCAGGAGGATGCAAAAAGACCGATAGAGAGAGAGAGAGAAAAAAAAAGAGAGAGAGCAACAACAAGTTGTACATGGCATGTTTATACAGTTTACACACACACACATAAACCGGCAAATCCAAACAGCCTTACAACCATAAATGTGTGGCGTGCCTACACATGTCTGTATTTCTCTGCTTCTCTGTTTTCCCACAGCTGAGAGATGCGGGCACATGAACCGATGCAAAACAGAAACGAGTGATGTAGGGAACTCTGCTACGGTCGTGTGCAGGACCAGCATCGCATCAAGGACTCAGGAAGGGTATGTCTTTCGTCAAAACATGGATCGGATGCGGGAAGCCGAGAAAGTCCCATGCGCGTGATGCCTCCTGGCGCTCTACGGCGGAGAAGTCGAAGCTGATCTGTGCCGGGTGAGAGGATGAGAGCTGGTCCAGCAATGCACAACTTGCGTAGCACCAGCAGTACAAAGAACACAAGACCTGAGTTCAACCATATTCCCACATTCCGAAGACAATCGGCGCACCAGTGGCAAAGAGTGCCATCATCATTGTCATCATCGTCATCATGACCACTGCTTTCTGATCGTCATCAACACCTTACCAGAACTTCAGAACTTCCATCGCTACGACTGGCAGTGAGGATGGATTGCTTCGCGGCGTGCGGGGCTCCAGAATAAGGTGCTTGGTCACATGTACTGCAGTCTCTCCGACACCAACCGCTTCGGCCTACTGCATGCCTTCGAAGCACTTCAGAGCATCAGAGTGGAAGAGCGATTGGTCTTTCCCAACATTCCCCTCCACCCTAAACCCTAAGCCCTAAGCCTAAGCCCAGGCCCAAGCCCTATTCCGGAACCCTCAGCCTTGACCCTGACCTGGCAACCTTGAGATGTTAACCCCGAACTCCGAACCTGGAGCCCTCAACTCAAATACTCCCGCAACGCACCCTCAAAACCAGGGACAACTGGTGAATGTTTCGAACTAGCGAAGGAGTGTTCAAGGTCTCGAATTAAACCTCAAGCCTTCAAAGCAACTCTTCTAGAAACCTTAAAGCCGAAATCCCGCAGCACCCTACACCGCAGGCACCATGCTCAAATCCACGTTCATCATCTCCGTGAGGATACGCTCGGCGGTCTGCCTAGCCGCAAAACAGAGGTTTCGAGGGCTTGGTGTTCCAGGAGAGCCATGTAGTACGGTAGCAGGCTCAAGCAGGCCTAACACGTCAAGAGCATCAATCAGGCTCTTTCAGAAAAAAAGCCCGAAGCTGACTGACTGGGGCCGCACGTGGCATGTTTGTCGACTTGGCCAGCACTGCGTTCGCTGATCAGTTGGCCCTCTGCTAGTGCCTTCCGCACGGTCTCCAACCTAAACGGGCGAATGCAGAAGCAATCGTCGCTTGTGTCACACTTATCCTGGACAGTGCAAGAAATCATGCAACAGATAGCTGACATCGCAGCGCTGTTTTAAATGTAAGTTGCAGATGCTCTGCTCAGCAGACAGCGTCGGACTCTGACTCCGACGACTCAGTCATGCGGCCACCTGCGGCATACCTCTTGATTGGGCTGTGGTAGGTCTCACCGTGGGTGTGCTCGTCAACACCACCAATCTCTTGGTCTTCTGGAATTCGAAGCTTGAACAGCATCTTCATGACTNGGCCACCTGCGGCATACCTCTTGATTGGGCTGTGGTAGGTCTCACCGTGGGTGTGCTCGTCAACACCACCAATCTCTTGGTCTTCTGGAATTCGAAGCTTGAACAGCATCTTCATGACTCCCATGATGATGCCAGTGCCGATGGCAGAGAAAGCCACACCAGCCAGCGCACCAGCAAGCTGTTTGCCCAAAAGCAGGAAGCTGCCACTGTAGATGAGGCCTTCGTCAACTGCAAAGATGCCCGTCAAAATGGCACCCGCAAAGCCACCAGAGCCGTGCAAGCCGAAGGCATCAAGAGTGTCATCCACCAAGTTGATCCTGTTCACTGCCTCAACAGTGAGGTAACACCAAGGAGCGCCCAAGGCGCCAATGGCAATGCTCCAGCCAGGTGTCACAAAGCCGGCTGCGGGTGTGATGACCACGAGACCTGCAACTGCACCGACAGATGCACCNACAGTGAGGTAACACCAAGGAGCGCCCAAGGCGCCAATGGCAATGCTCCAGCCAGGTGTCACAAAGCCGGCTGCGGGTGTGATGACCACGAGACCTGCAACTGCACCGACAGATGCACCCACACTGGTTGACTTGCCCTTCAGGATACGCTCAAGTGCCAGCCAGGTCAGCATGGAGGAAGCCGCAGCCACGAAAGTGGTGGCCACTGCGCGCGCTGCCACTCCGTCCGTTGTGGACAGAGCAGAGCCACCGTTGAATCCCAACCAGCCAAACCAAAGGAGGCAGCCACCCAAGATCACGAAGGGGGCGTTGGCCGGGCCCAGGTCCTTCTCAACGTGCTTGCGTGGGCC
>BGNK01000149.1:318822-341703 GCA_003297005.1 Symbiodinium sp. clade A Y106
TCTGCTTGTGTCGTGGTGCTCTGCTGCTGCTCTCCTGGTGTCGTGGTGGTCTCTTGGTCGTCTCTTGGTGGTCCCTTGGTGGTCTCTTGGTGGTCTCCTGGTGGTCTCCTGGTGGTCTCTTGGTCTCGCGCCTCTTGATTTCTCTTGCTGGTCTCCTGGTGGTCTTCTGGCGGTCTCTTGGTGCTCTCCTGGTGCTCTCCTGGTGCTCTCCTGGTGGCGCGGTGGTCTCTTGGTAGTCTGTTGGTGGTCTCCTCGTGGTCTCCTGCTGGTCTTTTGGTCTGCTTGTGTCGNTCTGCTTGTGTCGTGGTGCTCTGCTGCTGCTCTCCTGGTGTCGTGGTGGTCTCTTGGTCGTCTCTTGGTGGTCCCTTGGTGGTCTCTTGGTGGTCTCCTGGTGGTCTCCTGGTGGTCTCCTGGTGGTCTCTTGGTCTCGCGCCTCTTGATTTCTCTTGCTGGTCTCCTGGTGGTCTTCTGGTGGTCTCTTGGTGCTCTCCTGGTGCTCTCCTGGTGCTCTCCTGGTGCTCTCCTGGTGGCGCGGTGGTCTCTTGGTAGTCTGTTGGTGGTCTCCTCGTGGTCTCCTGCTGGTCTTTTGGTCTGCTTGTGTCGTGGTGCTNCTGTTGGTGGTCTCCTCGTGGTCTCCTGCTGGTCTTTTGGTCTGCTTGTGTCGTGGTGCTCTGCTGCTGCTCTCCTGGTGTCGTGGTGGTCTCTTGGTCGTCTCTTGGTGGTCCCTTGGGTGGTCTCTTGGTGGTCTCCTGGTGGTCTCCTGGTGGTCTCTTGGTCTCGCGCCTCTTGATTTCTCTTGCTGGTCTCCTGGTGGTCTTCTGGTGGTCTCTTGGTGCTCTCCTGGTGCTCTCCTGGTGGCGCGGTGGTCTCTTGGTAGTCTGTTGGTGGTCTCCTCGTGGTCTCTGCTGCTGCTCTCCTGGTGTCGTGGTGGTCTCTTGGTCGTCTCTTGGTGGTCTCTTGGTGGTCTCTTGGTGGTCTCCTGGTGGTCCGAGAATCCTAAACCCTAAACCCTAAACCGAACTACCGCATTCTCAAAGCTCCAGTCGCTTCCGTCCTTCGGAGCGGCGCTCTTGTTGTCAAAGTCCAAGAGCCGGTCCTTCTTGACCTGGGAAGATATAGGGCCCTGAATTAATAGAATAGGGTTCCTTTAAAAGGGGTTCATAAGGGCTACTACAAGGGATCTATAAGGGTACTATAATATAGGGGCCTCGGCAGGGGAATTTTCGGGGGAGATTAGGTTGAGGGTTAAGGGTTTAGGGTTTAGGCTTCGGGGTTTAGGGGTTTAGGGTTTAGGGTTTCATGTAGGGGCCTTAATAATTAGAATATGGCTCCTTTACAGGGTTCCTTTCAAGGGGTCTATATGGGATCTATAACAGAGTTCTATAGTATAGGGGCCTTCATAAAAAGAATAGGTTTTGGGGTACACAAAACTATACTCAAAGTCAAGGACCTCCACAAAATAGTATAGGCAAGTCTTCAGGCCCCTATATTGCGGGATTCCAAAAAAGCACATAAGCATAAACATTTTAGAGGGATGTCCCTACCTTATTGGGCTTCATTATAAGGGGGTTTATATGGGATATCCCTAACCTTATTTTTGCTTGTGTGCTTTTTTGGTGTCCTAAATTGAGGGCAGCTTGCGCAATCATGGCGGTCGCAGTAAGTCATCATGCTCCAGGCATAACAGTAGTAGCTAGAGAAAGAGTAGCGACTTTAAGAACTAGTCACAATGGCACGAGATGCTGTGAGTTTCTGTGATCAGTTCCCAGTGGCAGCGGTCGGCGCTGCCTAACAGCAGCCGCAGAGAAGGAGGAACAGCAGCGGCAGCACCCCTAGTAGTGGCAATCTGCAGATGCAGTAGAGTAGTAGCAGTACCAGCAGCAGAAGTGCTGTTTGGAAGCGCTACTCTGAAAGAGAATGAAACGTCCAATGGCAACAATAGCTCCAGTGATACTGACAAAAATGGTACCGTCCAGACCCTGACTGAACCCGGTAACCCTTTGCCCCAGAATTCCTAAAGCACAAACCGTAAGCCTGCAGATGGCAAAACCCTACACAGTCGTCTGTCACGCTGTACAAGCCCGCTTAGATCCTAAAGCCCTAAACCCAAATCCCTCTAGACCTTAAACGCGGAAAACCGCAAATACAGTTCGGTACAGGGCTGTTTGGATCCTAAAACCCTAAACCCTCAAACCTTAAAACCTCCCTTAACGGGAACCCTCTTGCAGAACCCTATGGTATTCCTTAAAGGGGAACCGACGAAGATCCCTTGATTCAAAGGAGCCCTTAAGGGAACCCTTCTAAAGCCCTAGAACCCCGAAGAGCGCGCCTGGTCCTCGGACATCCACTCGTAGGACGCCTTGCCGCCTTGCACCTCAGCGCCACCGAAGAATGTGCGACACTATGCTATTAATAGACAGTAATATATTATATGGTAATATACTGTTATAGACTATGACTCTATGACGTTACCGTGAACATACTATGTGTCCTATTCTTCAGGGTTTAGGGTTTAGGGTATATGCATGCGCGCATCAAGCCCATACATACACATGCGTAGCGTCCATGACATCAATGCTGGCAATGCCGATAGTATGATGTCTCAGGCCCGATCCAGGGTAGGCCGTCGAATGCGATACTACAGACAAGGGGAAGGGTTTAGGGTTGCAGAGTGGTGAGTTGATGCTCGGACTACGGCATCTTTGCCTGGCCTAGTCCCATTGACCTTCAGGTTGCCATCCAGTCTTGGGGGACTCACATGCTACGGCCTCATACCTGCGGGCTCAGAACACACAGAACAGGTCCCGGGCAAATGAGAGCACCATTTTTTTCAAAATACATCGGAGAAGCTGCTAACTTCCAAATATCCTGAAAAGTCTCAAAATCCCCAAGCAGCATCCCCACTCCCCACCGCATCGCTGTACAGCACCAAGCACAGCGCGATCTTGTCAGCCACAACGAACTTCTTGTGCTTGTGGTTCTGGAGCTGCTTCCTGCCGGACAGCAGGGTACTGTAGGGGCCTTAATAATTAGAAGAGGGTTTTTGGGCCCATGAGACCTTAATAAAAATAAGGAATCCCCAAAATAGTCTTGGTAAATATTTAGACCCCTATAGTACAAGCCTGAGTCACTAGCAAGACTACTGACTATTCCTTGGCGATCCGTAATTGACATTGAATATCAGGTAATATCACTCCAAGACCCTGCTCAAAGCATTAAGGCCCCTGTCGTATGGCTTTCCGAACTGGTTGCCGTAAGCCCAGCACCTGCGAACTTCAATGTGGTTGTTGCGCAATAGAATGACTGCTACTACTGATGTTGCTATGTATGTTAATAGGACTATTTTAAAGGGACCCCTGTTTTTGAATCCTTGAATTCCCTCCCCTCTCCCATGCTTCCCCACGGCTCTTTGCCGTGCGGGCCACCAGGAACGCGAATGACCCCAATAACCCTGCGACCGCAGTTTAGGGTTTGTAGTATACAAGCATCTTCTGAAATCTTCTAGGATTCCTGGCTGAAGAATCACTCCTCACACTATGTAGCAGCAACAGGTACTGCTAAGCTCCATACTCCACCCTCGCCCCTTCGGAAATCTGAAACCATGACACCCTCAAAACCCAAGTCAGAAACTCATCCGAAAGGCATCGCTCAGCAGGTCGACAGAATGCACTGAACTCTGACTCCATCCCAGGCTTCCCACAACCCAAAAGTCTACAACCCCAAACTCTAAAACCATAAACCCTACAGTAGCAGTCCTAAACCCTAAACCCTAAACCCAGGAGCCCTAAACCCCAGGAGCCTCTGGCGACGAAACCTGAACCTTTACCCCTACTTCACCCTTCCCCCTCTACCCTACCTTTGGTTAGTAGGGAATGGAAGAATGGGGTACAATTTTAACTACTATCTACCTTTGGTTAGTAGGGAATGGAAGAATGGTAGTAATAGTAGTTATAATTGTACCCCATTCCTCCATTCCCTACTAAACAAAGGTAAGCTACCACCACACCGGATCGATTTTTCGGCGTTCAGGTTGGCCCCGAAGCCGGAACCCTACACCCCAAAACCCTAAAGCCTCAAAACCCCCAGACACTAAAATCCCTAAACCCTCATAGTCCTAAACCCAAAACCCTGTATAAACCAACACGACAAACCACTGAGCTGCCCGGCTTCGTGGAGATGCCTTTGCGGCTCTCCGCTTCCCGGTTCATTCGGAGGATCAGTTCCTTTCCGGGCACAGGGTTTAGGGTTTAGGGGTTTAGGGTTTAGGGTTTAGGGGTTTAGGGGTTTAGGGGTTTAGGGGTTAGGGTTTAGGGGTCTAGGCTTTAGGGTTTAGGGTTTAGGGCTAGGGTTTAAGGTTTAGGGGTTTAAGGTTTAGGGCTAGGGTTTAGGGGAAGAAGGCTCGGAACTGAGACAGTACTTCGACAACTCCCATCCAGTCTCGAAGAGCATGCCCAAGTCGGTAGTTAGTTGGTAGGGGCCTTAATAATTAGAATAGGGTTTTGGGGCCCATTGTGCTATATTTATAATAAGGAACCCCAAAAGTATAGGCAAGCATGAAGGCCCCTATATTGGTCCTTGAAGACATCTCTAGTTTCGCCAGCCCCTGACCATCTTCATCCCAAACTCTCAACCCTGAAGCCGAAACCCTCAAGCCGAACTGGAGCAACCCTGGTGTCCTGACGTCGTTCCTTGATGCCGTCATTGACGCCGGCCTGTACAAAATTTATGTACATTCCGGGGCCTGACGCTCAAAGTCTAGGGCTCTGAGCTCTAAAACGACTTATGAAGCCCAGGGAAAGGCTGAGGAGATTACCGCTGACTCACCGTATGAGGGTTCCCAGTTCCGGGTCTGTGTGTAGACTCCGCCACTAAGGAATTGAAGACACTGGCACCTCTTCTTTAGGATTTACAGCCTCAGGGTAAGCGGGGGGTCTTGAGGTTTCGGCCCACCCGCAGCACAAGCAGTATGAAGTATCAAGTTGAGGACTTGCTGGTGTTCCATGTCGGCCTCTGCTTTCAGAAAAACGCGGCAGATGTAGATACCGTTCTTGGTGCTACTGTAGTGCGTGCTTGGCTCGTGCTTTGCAGCACAATTAAAGCCTCAAACGCATAGATTAGGGTTACGGTTTAGGCGCAGGCATACATGCCATTATAAGTGCAACAGCTGCTGCTGCTTCGCATCTTAGATTTCCAAACGTGTCAAAGCCCTCAGAAACGAGGAGCGTCCAACTCTTCATCCAAAACCTGAAAGTCCCAAGATACTACTTGAAGTTCATACGAGCGGTCCGAAATCCGGCATCCGTAAGACAGGCTCTTCTTGGGTAGGGTCCTACGTTCAAGTCCAGTCTTTCCTGAAACTCCAGCATTGTGCTCCCTTCCTCTCCGGCCTCCACCATACCATCTGCCTCCTTGTCTCCCTCCCTGAGGGCCGTGAAAGCTGAAGGTTGGGCATGTAGGGGCTTGGCCTCAAGGCTTTGAAATGCCTGGGCCCACAAGCCCTTGAAGTGCCCGAAACCTGACTCCCGAAAGCCTGGAATGCAAGACCCTCTACTCTTATTTTTAGCATGCTCAACCTAGAAGGGCATGTTTTGGGAACGAAAGTTCCTACGAGTCGGTGGCCCAGTCGAGACTTTCCTATCTGCTTGGGCTCAGGTTTAGAGTTTCGTGCTTGGGACGTCAGGGTTGGGGAAGTTGAGGGTTCGGATTGATTAGGGTTTAAGGCTTAGGGTGTAGGGATGAGAGATTAGAGACTTGTTGGGGTTGGTCCAGGGTTTAGGGTCTAGGGATTAGCGTTTAGGGCTTGGGGTTTAGGGCTTAGGGTTTAGGGCTCCGGGTTTAGGGTTTAGGGTCCTACTATCCAGCCTCAAGGCTTTGGGGAGCGGGGCTAAGAGAGGCTTTCTCTGCGCGGCTAGCCGACATCAAGAGTGTCCAATTAGGGTTTAGGGTTCAGGGTTATAGCAGTAAAGCCTCACCCAGTGATTGAAATCGCGGTTTAGTCGTGCCGGAGAAACCTCAACCCTAAACTCAAGACCTCCAAAGGCTGGAACACTTATGAGCTGTGGAATGTCTGGGGATGCCACTCTTCTGTCGGCTTGTTGTCCCCTGCCGTGGTCCTGAGATGCAAATTGCTGTTTGAAGTCAACTGGTTTTCTATTTGGCGGTAAGAGCTTAATATAGGGGCCTTAATAATTAGAACAGGGTTTTGGGGCCCATTATACTATACTTATAATAAGGAACCCCCAAAATAGTATAGGTAATTATTAAGGCCCTAGGCTTCAGGGTTGAGGGCTTGAGGTTCAAACTCCGATGCTGGGCCCTAGCTTGAGGATCATCTACGCCCAAACTCCGTGGAATCGCCAGACCAGACAGGGATCTGGTCGAACAGAACTTAGGGGTTAGGGTGTACGGTTCTACCCTCTTTTAGAGGACCGTAGGAACCTAGCACTTTCATCCAGGGAAGCCCATCGAAGCATACGCTCCAGAGGTCTAAGCCCCGAACAAATGCAGCACTACACTGGTGTAAATCTTGTCAGTGCATTGCTCCATGTGACAGTAAAGCATAGCTATAACTTATAACGATGATGCGGCGGCCATCCCAATCACTATCACGGCTCTGCACATGAGCTCACATACACATTCACTTATGCACCTATACATGCAGAAGTGCACACATACACACACACAGACCACAAACACACCTGCATACAGACACATGCTTGCATGCATGCAGACATACATGTGTACATGCATGCAGACATGCATACATGCAGGCAAGCCGGGCATGCATACACACTTACACACAGACAGGCACACAGACAGACTCACATACATGCTCGTCCACACCCACACACACACACACAACAGACAGTAGCACACATACACACTTTAATTGCATGCATGCATGCAGACAGGCAAACAGACAGCCAGGCAGGCATGCAGGCATGCATACCTGCCTAAGTGCATACGTGTATACATGCATACATGCATGCAGGCATGTATACATGCGTTCAGGCATGCAAGGCATGCATACAGGCAGGCATGCAGGCAGGCAGGCACACAGGCATGCTTTGTGGGACATATAACTACAGGTGGGTTTGTGCCTTAGCTAGACAGATAGACAGACAAGACATTTTGATACATTTTGACTTTGAATAGACAGATGTGTTTTTGTGTGTGTGTGTGTGCGCGCACCCATGTGAATTGCTCGCCATGGCAGCTGTTGCTCGGGCTGGGGCTGGCCGAACTTTCCGGCGATCCACGGATGAGCCATCACCTTTTAGTGTATGAGTCGGTATCAGGGTTTCGGAAGTAGGTTTTAGGGTTTAGGCTGGAGGTGCGGACAATTGAGGGGATCAGGGTGTTGGGGCCCAGAAATTTTTTGCGGCGTTTAACAGTTCATGGCAGATGATGGGGAGCCTGCATGCAACAACCTCAGAATTGCAAACCCAAAGCAACTTGGACTTCGGGCTTGTGACCGAATGGGAGTTTCGTGCCATGTCATCCCGGGATGCTCTGAGAAGCTGCAAGAGCTCACGACCTTTTCCAGGCCGGGGCAGCTGAACCCAAAGCTCATGCAGGCGGGTTTTGAAGCTCGGTGAGGCTGGATGCTTGCTGCCCCTGGATGATTTGCACAATCTCCTCGCGCCCTCGGGCAAGGGCGTGCTGCAGCGGCGTGACGACCCTGTTTAGGCCAGGCTCGTGCAGCGCCCCTGGCAGCTGGTACTCCTGGCTAACATCGACACGGGACTCCACAAGAAGGCTCACCATCTTAACGTCGTCATTGGAGATGGCCAGTGTAAGAAGTGTGCCTCCACTTGTCTCAGAAGGGCTGGCATTTATGTCGGCGCGGATGTCAAGCAGCAGGCGGGCCATCTCAAGGTTGCCTTTCCTGACTGCTGCTCCGAGAAGTGTCTCACGCCTCCCACCATTACCCAAACTGCACCGACCATCCTTGTCAGCACCAGCTTCCAGCAGCCAATGCACCATCTTCTGGTCGCCACGTTCAACTGCTCCATCAGGAGCCGGTGCCAGCATCCGAACGAGGGCGAAGCGAATCCTCATCCGTGACTACAAAATCAGGAGTCATCGCAGCTCCGTTTGCTCTTAGCGGGCCGGGAGCTCCTCGATTGCGGTGCTCTTCCAGCAGGAACCGTGCCACTTCCGGATGCCCACACTCCATCGCGATGTCGAAGGGCCACAGATCATCATTGTGACTGTCCTACGAGGGGTAGTAAAATACGGCACTGCAGGCTGAGTCCAGCGGGGCACCTGCTCGCAATAGCACCTGAAGAAGTCTTAGATAGCCCGCTGCACACGCGGCACCCAAAAGTGTGGTCACGACAATGTCCTGATCCATTGCTCCCCAGCCTCCGGCAACAAGCTCACGATCTCCGCATGGCCAAATCTACATGCCCAAAACAGTGGCGTCGTTCCCGCGCGGCGGCTGCTGAGGATGTCATCGGGGTTTCGGGGCAGTTGCAGGAGCCCATCAACTTTCTCAATGTCACCGGCTTGAATCGCACCGTCAAGCTCCTCCTACTGTGGCTTCTGCAGCTGCTCGGGGCTTGCATACGGCAAAAGCACCAGCTGTCTCCATCCTGCAACTCCCGCTCGTTCCCCAGTTGGAGTAGCCGCAGCCGAAACCGCGGGAGCCCTCAAAGGGCTGCAAGATGTTCTTTCAAGCCTCGGATGTCCGCAGCTGCGTTCGCAGGCACTCGGTACTTCACATCACCTGCTGCGTTAAGAATGCGCACATCGTCGTCTGGGGGAGGCTCTGCCATGAAAGGCGTCTTGCAGCTCTGTCTTTAAACACAAACTGTTTCGCCTGGTCCGCCTCCTATCTAGCTGCTAGTGGCCCTAGCCGAGCAGTTCAGAACCAGCCACAGGGTTCACAGTGGATTTCATGTGGACATTCTGTGACTAAGGACTTGCCATGAAAAGAGCGCAGAAGGCTGTACAGAGAAGCAGGAATCACGATCATCAACACCATCATGAAGAAGGAGAATAACGGTCACGAGGATGAGCATGAGGATGACGGTGATTGCAAAAAGCATTCCTGTACGACCAGGGCAGGAACTTTTGAACCAACTTGAAGCCAACCCCTGAGCAGCAATTTCGCGCCCACGTATCGGTGGGGCGCATGGTAGTTACTCTGACTGACTTCACTAGACTCATGAAGAGGCTCTGCGCATGATAATTTCCAGTAGGCGCCGTGGGGCACAGAAACTTGAGCCCTAAGACAGCCCTCAACATTAGGACAGAGGTTGTTAGATTGGAGAAGCTATGCCCTTGCCTCAGACGAGCTCATGCGAGTCTTCTCGCTCTTGTCCAGCATCTTTCTGATGTATTCCTGCGTGGGCTCGTGATGCAGATGAACCTAGAAGAAAATACCAGACGGTTCACCTGCCCGGAAACCCCACTGCAAGCACCCCCCAGCCCCCGAAAGACCTCCAAATCCCAAACCCCTAAACCCGACTTCACAGGCATCACGTCCCGTAAAGGGTTGAAGGCTCTGCACACAAGAAGTCTGACCACCTTGTTGCCGATGTAGCAAATTCACGAAGTTTCCTGCCACCCTAAACCCTAAACCCTTTCTTCTCTCCCCACCTCACAGACTGGGTGGACGCGCTTCGGGATTCGCACCTCCTTGTTCCTGGCAAGCGTGGGCTTCGCTGTGAATTTCTGCGGGTCAGGGCTGAGTCCGGAAGCTCAGCCCTGAATGCCTACCTTAAACTACCAAACCCTACCTTTTTGTAGGTTCTCATTATAAACCCGAATATGGAATTTATAGGGGCCCTACAAAAAAGTAGGTTTTGGTAGGTTAAGGTACAGCTTAGACCTGACACCCCTAAAGCTCCTAAACCCTATCCCCTCAAACCCCAAACCCAAAAACCCGCAACCCAAACTCTCTTGCAGAAACTGCAAGGCGCGGAACAATGTGTTCAGCTACATATTCTAAATGTGCAGTCTGGAGTTATCCCCATCAAGCTTTGGGGTTGAAGGTTCATTTAGGATGTAAAGTTGAGGCTTTGGGACTCCCATGCATTCAGAACGCCCTCTGGCAAGAGTAGACCCTGCTCCCCCTCAGTCCGCAGCGCAACGCTGGCGAGCACTTGGCTGCATCCCCACTAAGTTACCAGTTAAAGCTGTTGGTCTACTGTAGGATTTGGGCCTGCACATCCCTCAGACTCCCAGTCACCAGAAACATGCCCACCCGCGCCACCAGCACCGCCGCTGCCGCCGCCAGAATCACAGATCGCAGTGGAAAGCTCTTACGTGGTGAATGATTTGGCCTGTAGTCCCACCCTCAACTTGAATTATCGTTGCTGTTCGTTTCATCTTGTTCTGCGTCTTTCGCTCTAGCTACATTTAATTTGCCTGGTCTACTTCTGCTCACTCACTACTCACAACCTGTGACTGTGCAACCTCTCTGACTGACACGCAGTCTGCTTGACTCTTCTTACTATTGCTCCTGTTTCGCTGTCGCTCTTGATGTTGCTGTTGCCCTTGCCTGTGCTGCTCGCTGTTGCCTGCAGCTGGCCCTGATGCCCTACACTGACACTGATGATGTTGCTACTGCCGTTGCAAGTGCGGTTGCTAGTGCGCTTGCTGCCATGGCGGCCTCTGACTGTCGCTGTTGCTGCTGTGACTACTTGTGATGCTGCTGTTTCGTGACATTGTTGTCTGTGTTGCTTGTTGCTTCAGCGGTTGCAGTCATCGTTGTCGTCGCCGTCCTGGCTAACACGTTGTTGTTCTGACTAGCTCAACTTGTGTATTGATTTACATCGTGCTCCTCATCCCCATCTTCAACAGTATCACGCCCATGTCGAGCAACCGCACTAAACCACGATGCAGCAATTGCATCCCGAGCCTGACATCGTTCTCGTCTCTGAAAGGGAAACGGCCTTAGACAGCAGAGGGAGGCTCACCTCGCCAAAACCAAAACGCCTGAGCCATAAGTCAGGGGCCTTCAGAATTTGGCCTAGTGTTTTGGGTGTATTGTATGCGAAAGTTATAATGAGGATCCCTAAAGGTAAGTCTGGCTAAATACCTTAGGCCCTAGGCTTCCATATTAACCCTTCCCGAAAGCCGCCCAATGCCGCCAAGTTACCACTCACAAGGCCGTACATGATGACGCCCATCGCCCACACGTCTACCTTGGCAACCGTCTCTGGGCTGGATTCATCCGCAAGCGCGTGACGACTCTTGGGTGCTTGCGGAGGGTGCGAGCTTCAGAGCTTATGTAGGGGCTGGGTTCTGCGAGACTTCCGGTCCTGCTTCATGTTCGTTGAACTACAGCCGGCCCAGGCACGTGCTTTGGGCTTTGAGGGGAGGTCGGCAAGGCGTGGCCTAACTGTTCATCGCTCAGGGGGTGAGGCTTGAGAGGATCCGAGGCTTCAACTGGGCCTCGGATGCAAAACCAAGCCCCGGGCAAAAGAGCGTGCGATTAAGGGCTAATTCAGTGCTTCGGGTTTGGGGTTTAGGGTTTTCGTGTGACCCAAAGAACTTCTCTCAAAATTCTAAAGCCGAAAACATGGAAAAAGCAGATCAAAGCCCCCAAGGATTGGCCTCAAACTTCAAAGCCCCAAGACCCTGAGCTCAAACGCTCCCAAACTGAGGCGGCCTTCTGGCCGTACTCACGGTCGAAGAACTCGGGAGGCCAAAAGATCTTTGTCCCGACCTGGAACATTCTACTGTAGTGATGTTACGGGGGGCTTGTAGACATCTAGTAGAAGGCTGCTATACAGGTACCTTCGGGGTTTCGGATTGAGGGAGGGGTCCTGTATTGGGTGTCCTGCCATGCAGGATCATACGATTTGAGGTTGATGCTATTGCTGACTGTTTAGGGCTCGGGATTCAGGGTTTAGTGCTTTCGGGCACCTTCCTATCAGCCCCAAAGTGGGCGTCGAGGGTTAAGGGGTGTTGGGGTTCAGGGCTTCCGCAAATTTTTGGTATGCAGAAGGAATTTATGGTTTCGGCAGTTTCGGTCCTGGACTGAAAAAGCGTAGGTTGACAGCAGGCTCTGTAAGGCGTGGGGCTGACGGTCTGAGTTTGGGGGGGGGCCAAAGTTTCGAGGCTTCTCTATGCCTCTAGGACAACTCGGCCCACGACCTATCTCGACTGGGTTAACGGCTTGGAGTTTTGGCTCTAACTCCGACTGTAGACCCCCGAGGTTCATGATTCACTGCCCTCTCCTAAGACACAGCCCCACTCCGCCAAACTCTAAGTCGGGTCACGCTCTCCCAAACTCGAGAGACTGTCTTCAGAGAACGGATGCCCGGACCAAAAGTCGTGAAGATCGGTATGTTCAGAGCTTGGGGCTTGGGATTTGGGAGTTACGGGATGTGGCTGAAGCCTGCGAGTAAGTAGGGCTGCAAAGCAAGGGAGATCCTACCGTGGCCACACAGGGCTCCCGCAGCAATCCTTCGTGCCTCTTGCTACAGAAGCAGGCTCCTACACCCAAGGGCCAAGGGGAGAGGTGTCCAAAACCACCCCCCTCTGTCACCTTCAAAGGAAAAGCAGAAGATAAGAAACCCGAAGCTGGATTCTCGTTAACGGATCTAATTTAAGGTACCATAATAAGGAAACCATATTATTTACTATAGATTATAGATCCCCATTAGGGTAACTTAAATAGAGTTCCTTGGCCAGGCACCCCCGAGGAAAGGCGGTCGGCAGGCTTGCAGGTGCAGGCCTCGGGTCAACGTAAACTTCGGGCTTCTCAAGAACCGAAGCACCAAATCCGATAAATCCCTAAACCCTAAACCCTAAACCCTAAACCCTAAACCCAAACCCGGAAACCCTCAAGTCTAAACCCCGAAATTTCAAATCCTTACAGGGGCCACCCCCCCAAATGAATAAACCCTGGAACCCAGATCCTAAACCCTACTTCAAGGGGCCTTTTTACATGCTGACTCACAGCCGGGTTTAGGGTTTGGGAGATCGAGGGCGTAAGTCTTTCAATCGGAGTCCTGGTGAATGCTCACTTGAATCAGCAGCATTCAGGGTTTAGGGTTTAGGGTTTAGGGTTTAGGGCGATGAATCGCTACTTGCAGACTTCACCGACTGTCAAGGAACACGTGCTAGGCCGGAATCTCTTTCTGGCGGGGGCATCCCACTGCTCATGGTTGCGGATCTCGTCCTGCGAGTTTCCGAAAATTAAGGGTACCTTATTTTGGGGGTCCTTATAATAAGGATCCTACTATTTAGGGTCCTATATTAGGGTCCCCTATTTTCGGAAACTCCCTCCTTAAACCGTTCAGAGCTGCGCAGTGACAGCCTTTATTCTAGGATCCCTGCAAGAACCCCTACTAGGAAGGTGTCTTTCAGTATAGGGGCCTCAAGCATCTAGTACGACTTTCCTGCGAATTTCCCAAAGACCCTATCTTATTTAAAAAGCCCCCCATCTCTGAGCTGCGGTGTCCCATTTTGCTGCTTACGGCTCAGGGCTTGGGGTGCGGGCCGTGCCGAAGTCAGTGAGTACAATCTTGCACTGGCCGTCGGTCATGTTCTGGCCCGGGCGCTCTTTGAGAGCTTCGCTAGGGGTCGGTTTAGGGTTTAGGGTTTAGGTAGAACTACGAGGGCCACTTCTAGGGGTCGGGGCTTCAGGCAGTTTAGGGTTAAACTCACCAGGGCAAAGACTCTCCAGTTTTGCAGGCATACGGAAGCCCATTGAAAGGCTACACCCCAAGCCTGAAGCCCTGAACCCCGAACCCAAAACCCTAAACCCGGACGGGAGTTGGAAAAACTCTGAGCCACAGCCGCGAGAGAAGAGCTGGGGCGGGCTCGGGGTGGTTGCTGCTTCGCTCAAGAGACGGAACGGGTGAAATACTGTTAACGCGGATGGATGATGCGACCCTGTTTCGGGACGAAGATGCAGCAGTCATCCTAGGGTATTTTATCTAACAGTAGAGTATGAGAACCGCACTTGAGTTTTAAAGCCTGGAGTTTTGATTTGGTGTATGCGGGCGGCATTGCAGGCCCAACTCAGTGGTCTCATTCAGGGATTAGAGTTCAGAGTTCGGGATAAACGCCCAGAGTCCGTGCTGGGCACCGAACGAGAGCGTACTTCAAGATACAGAGGTCAACCGTGTACGGTGAACCCTGATTTAAACAAAAACCAGATCTGCGAGCGGAAATTCGAAGTTAGCATTCGGGGCTTGGGTTATGTTCGGCTGCAGCTCATTACCTCGGCTTTGGTTGTGAGTCTACCGATCAAAGCCGACAGGCCCGAAGCCTCGAAGCACCGAAGACAAGACTCCTCCACACGCGCAAACTCCCGAGCTCCGAAACCTGCAAGCCCTTAAGAGCGCCTTTCTGTCCATCAGGTAGTTGTCTCCTTTAACGTCCCGATGGACCACGTTCCTGTCACACCCGATCCACGGCTCCAACCTAGAAGGCCCAAAGTTTTAAAACTTAAAATCTTCGCATCTAAATTTGAGGCGGGTGGGGAGGTCTGTGATTACATTCAACACAGAACCGCAGTTCGAAAGCAACCCTAGTGACATGTGCTTGCATATGGCAGCCGTACCTGACAAAATCCGATTGAACAAGCCACCAGACGGCGAAACTACTTTCGCCAAAGATCACATGCTGAAAAGAGCTGCGTGAATTGTGCCGCCGTTGATCGTTTTACATCCCAGAAGCAAGGTTGAGACTCACAAATTCACAACCCTACGAATCGCTTCGCTTATACAAACATCCAGCTGCGCTAACGTGGCTGCAGCGGTGGAGTAGAAGCAAAACTCAACAGAGCAGTGCGTACGTCCCTTATCACCGTGGCCACCACGGGAAGGAGTAGGAGTAGTAAGAGCCATGGGGCCACCACCACGACCGCCTCGACCACGACCGCGACGACGACGACGACGAGTGCTACGACTGCTCTTGATGCTGCTGCTATATGGCGAGAAGCAATGCTTCAGCCGTAGCAGAAGTAGTCACAAATTCTGAAGATAGCTGGGATCAAAAGCTGACATCACAAACAACAAGCGTGTACAACGTGACATTTGACATCACCTTTGAACATGCCACTGTTTGAACCGGCATCTTACCGAGCACACAAGCCACTGGCGTGAAGGCCGCCTGTTGTGCAAGTAGCTAATGGAAGATGCCATTTGGTACCTGCCCGGTTCGGGCTTGGTGGCAGTCAGAAGCCATGAAGCGCTCTGGACATGAACACTCAGAGTAAGACTCGTGTTCGACAGGGCTCATGTAGTCTCTGCAAAGCTCTTGCCCTCAGTACGAAGGCTTCAAAACGAAAGGTCATGTTCTATAGGTCCAGAGGTCTGGCGGGCCATGACCAACGCAAGGCTGGGTTGCTTAAGGGGCGGGTAAGAATCTATAGGCTTCGCCCGAAAAAAATTAAGACCCGGCGTCCCCTCGAGCTGGAAGCTCACGCGACGTGCACCACATCCAAGCAGTTGATCTGCCCCCGCTCCTGGCAAGCTGTGCGTCTTTAGGGTTCAAGCATGTTCAAGTCACTTACTATAACACCAGTTGTTTGGGGACCGCAACTACAGTGGAAAAACCCCTTCCTGCTTTCAAGCGTCGCCCGGAACCGACAGCTTCAGCTTTCAGAAGAAAACCTCCAACTGCTCAGGACGATTCCCCCCCACCTAAAGCAACCCTGCAAGGATCCCAGACTCTAAACCCTAAACCCATTAACTAGTACCCTATACCGTATAGTACCCTAAACCCTATAGTACCCTAAACCCTATAGTACCCTTATAGGAGCCCCTGAAGGCAGGCCAGCCTTGAGGTGACGTTGCAGCCCCTCCACCAGGTCCCCGCCATCCAACTTGTCCATGACGATGCACACGAAGCACCTCTCAAGGCTGGACAGCCTAGGGTTTAGGGTTTAAGGTTTAGGGCTTAGGGGTTTGGTGGGATTAGAGTCTCAAGGCTACGAGCTAAACGGCGTGGTGTTAAAGGGTTGAGGATTAGGGGTTTAGTGGGGTGAGGGTCTTTAGAGTTTTGAGGGTTGGGGTTTTGGGTTCAGAGTTCAAGAGCTTTGGGGCTTATCTTGAAGTTACAACCTGACCCCTGAACTGACCCTAAGCCTTTAAACCCCCGGAACGTGAACCTCCTAGTAAGGCCCTCAACACGAACCAGAATGCTTTGCACCCTGGGTGGGGCTGAGTTTGCTCGGAGCTTCTCGCATGCAAAGTCTAGGATCCAAGGTCGAGGTTTCAGGATACGTCGGTTCAGGTGTTCGGGTTGACGATCATGTGTTGAACTAACTTGTAGGGGGTCGTCTGTTCCTTCTCGATTTTCTAAAACCCCTTATCAATGTTCCACTGCTGCCCTATGTATATGGTTATATGGTCTTCATTATGACCAAAATCGCAACATTGCAGAATGCATGACATGAAAAATCAAGATGCTACGCTCGACGAGAGTGGACCCGTCTGCGAACCGTAGTGTGGTGACAAGAATGCTGCAACGCACGGTGTACCATTCACCCTGCCTCTCGTAGTAGACGCCATGAAACTTGACAATGTTGGGATGGTCCTGAGCAATCGGAGCTCGATAGCGTCACAAGTCTGAACCCTACTCCCTGAACCTTGAACCCTGAAACCACGAGACTAAGCGATGAACCTTTCACTCTCAAGCCCTGAAGCATTCGCCAGTGTGCCTAGATGGGATAGCGTGGATTCGGCCATGGGCTAGGGGTTCAAGGTTGCGGAGGTTTGAGTTCGATTTCAGGCCTTACCGTTCCAGCAAAAGGAGCCCCTGGATTGAAGGCCCCAAAAGCCCTCGTAAGTGCCCCTAAACCCTAAACTGTATAGTAACCCTCAAATCCCCTGAAGGGGCTCTTAAACCCTTATAAGAAGGCCCCAAACCCTCCTAAGTGCCGAGCCATGCTCGCCAGCATGTCGGCCTCCTTCTTGATGGCCTCCACGGGCGTCTCCACCTGCCACACGCGCTTGGCTGGGGTTCCTTTAAGGGTTTAGGGTTTTAGGGGTTTAGGGTTTACGGTCAAGGAATTTAAGGGATTTAAGGTACCGTGATTTAGGGTTCCATTAAGGGCTCTATAAGGGTTCAAGGAAATTAATAATTAAGTTACCATAATAGGGATCTACAGTAAACAATATGGTTTTCTTATTATGGCAACTAAAATTAAATCCGTTGACAAAAACCCAGTTGGGGACGCGCATGTTGGGTGCCTGCTGGCGTCCTGCGGACATCAGGTTTCGAAGCACCAACCACAAGAACGAAATCCACTAGGTGTTTTCTTCGAGAGGTTCCCTAGAAAACCATCTATCTCTATAGTGGGTCACTGATATACAGGTACCGTAGAACAACCACGCCGCATGCCTTTAAACCACAAGAGTGGGATCCACGCTCCCAGAACCAACCCAGAATTGCAACAAACAACCCTGAACTTCGAAATGGTCCAGAAGACGAACGCCCCAGTGCCAACTCTTGAAGCCTTTCGAAACACCCCGGGCCCAGACTAGATCCAAAACCACACACTCACAACCTGCAGCACCAAGACGGCCTGGCACCCAATGTCTCAAAACCCTAAACCAAACGTTGAACTTCCACATAGGCAAGCCCAAGTCCACAAGCCCCGGAGACTGAATTCCCCCTGCCCCTGGCGTCGCCGCCCCTTCATCCCCACCACGGAGCCTTGTCAACCATCTTCACCTCAGGATTTTAAGAGTTTAGGGCTTGTGTGGCAGCGTTTGGGTTTGAGGTTAAGGGTTTGGAGTTTAAGGTTGAGTGGGTGAGGTTGGGGCTCTGAGGTGTCAAGCCTCAGCCGCAAGGAATACTTCAGGCTTCAGGCTCGGGACATCAAGGCCATGCAAGTGGTCCTTTACAGCTTTCCGCTTTAGATTTTCACAAGGCCTGGAAAACTGCTGGCGTTACAATGACTTTTAGAGCATCATCAGCATCATGACCATCGTTAGCATCACATGTTGCTGCTTCTGCAAACCACCGGACTGGTGGATTCAGAAATCAATGGAAAATCGCCTGTGCACCTGCTGTTGTTGGCTACAGTAGGAAGCCTTCTGACGTGTGTGGTTGAGGTGTGTTTGGAACATGCAAAGCACCCGCACTTACCCTATTCTGGCGTGAGGCCCAGCTTGTCCGTTGTGAAACGACAACTTCAATTAATCTCTGGCGATACCGTAACGAGTCATAAAGGCATAAGGATGACTACTTTACATGCGCTCATGCTACACATAACATCCCTCAAGGACAGGCGTCCGACGACTCGGAGTAAACTTTGTACTCCCAGGCGCTCCATGCAAAATTCCGAACCAAAAGCATGTTCGACCAAGCTGGCTACGCTGTGAAACGCTTATTCTTTCGGAGGTTTGAGCTAGGCGTGCCATTGCTCTCTCGATATGCACGTGCAGGTGTATGTGCACAACAGCCCAAGTCTGTGAAAATCCTGCGCCGTGCGATCGCATCGCCCGCCTCATGAGCTTGATCTTACAAAGATAAGTAAAAACCAGTTTCACTACGCTCTCCATGCATCAAAACGAAACCATAAACTCCAAATCCTACACCAAAAACATCAGTCATAGCCAGGCTGCGGCGAATTCCTGGCCGGTGGCCCTCTTCTTGCAAACCTGCAGAGGCTTCAATCTCAGGCTCCGGGGTCTTACTCGAACAGCGAGCACGTGGAAGTTCCGACACCGAATCAGAATGCCGGGAAGGTACGGTCTCGGTGGGTTTCGGCCACACCGCCAATGTAAAGGCTACAAGAGCCCAGATTTGCATAGCCAGACTTGGAGAGAATTGAGGGTTCTAGGAAATCAGGTCCAGGTCACCACCGGCAAAGTGGAAGATTAACAGCTCAAGATTGGGGCTCGAGACTTAGAGGCAGCACCCCAGGCAACGGCGAGCTTGCA
The DNA here is from genome assembly GCA_003297005.1 of Symbiodinium sp. clade A Y106. Taxonomy (NCBI): domain Eukaryota; class Dinophyceae; order Suessiales; family Symbiodiniaceae; genus Symbiodinium; species Symbiodinium sp. clade A. The sequence goes on from BGNK01000149.1 coordinate 337,686, forward strand.
GGGTGGCGGGGTTTAGGGTTTAGGGTTTAAGGGTTAAGGGTTAAGGGTTAAGGGTTTAGGGTTTAAGGGTTCAGGGTTTAAGGTTTATCTGGAATTCGGGCTGGGTTGATGGTCCAGGTCGCACATAAGGATAAAGTCTAATCGAATCCGACTTCCAGGTCAGTAGGTAGATGTGAGGTGGCTCTCAGCAAACACCTGGTGCCCCACATGCCTCCACCCTTAAACCCGACGCGTAAGAGTTGCCCCTCATTCAAATTGAAACCAAAACCCCTTACCTCAACCCGAACCCCTAAACCACAAAGCCCCACTGGAACCAGCCCTAAACCCTAAACCGAACAGGAGGCCAGCGTGTTTCTGGGGCCCACACAGAGACCACACCAAAGGCTCCCTCGCCTAGTGTCTGACCGACCTGGGATATCAATCAAAGGCTCTCGAGCTAGAGTAAGATCGGGTGTTGGGTATTAAGACTGTAATTTAGGCCTTGAGGCTTGGGGTCTTGAGGGCTTAGTTGGGCACGCGTCCGGGGAGGGGGCGTTCCAGTTGAGTTTGGGGTTCCAGGTGGGACGACCGACCTCATGGAGCGAATGTAGAGCCATAGATAACTTGCTATAGCTCTTGGGCCTCCTGGGTGCAAGCTGCAGGGTGTACTACGCTGAGAATATCCTGGGAATCTGAAGGAAGAACGTTTCGGATCGCTGAGGCCCCCAGGCTCTCTCGTACTTACAGTCTTGAGATGTGATTATGGCTTGGAACCCATGGACCCGACGACGCCGCCGCTACCACCACCCCTACCAGTGATGACTATCACTCTGCTGACTAGCATCTTGGCATGGACGTGCGACCGAGTCGGACAGTCAGTACTCCAGTTCGGCTGTCCGTTAGACTTTTCAGAGGCTCTTACGTTCCAAGTTTCCCGGTTCCCTGCGAGGCCACCAGCAGTAGCTCGCCAGGGTCCCGGCGGCATATTCGTCCAACAACCTGAGCTCCTGGTTCGACTTGTCCTGACCCTGGCAGGGCGATGCTTGGCTTTCAACCCCCGGACCCTGAACTTCACACGGCGACTCTTTCTGCATGAGACTGGAACTCTCAGCGATTCATTGCAAACCTGAGCCCGGTGATTTACCGACACCCTTCACACCAAGGCCCTTCTGACTTTCCAGTGCGCCCAAACCCTTGGCCTCAAGCACGCGCCTCGAAAAACCAAGCCACCCAAATTACCCCCCGAAACTCGAATCGCAAGCTTGCACTCCAAGTCTAACCATGGATTTGGGGCTCATGCGAGGTTCGAGGGCTTTGGGCTTCGGACTGTGCAGGAGGCAACATCCCAGTGCAACGCATGCATGATCCCCAAAGATGCCACCTAAACCAGCATGTTGAACATCCGCGGGACTTTCAACAGCAGAACCGCAGTAATCGTTGTAGCACAAAACAAAAGAGACAAGTATTTCAATTGATCTGACAACACAACCCAAACCCGTGACGTTCGTTCATTTCCGCAGTAATTCATTCTGAATGAGCATCCTTTTCGACGTAAGAACCACAGCCATTCACGGTCAGGCTTCCTTTTCACAACCTATAACATCTCTGCCCTAAACCCTGAGCCCTGAAAAGCTACAGCGCCAAAGGCCTGCCGACAACAAAGATCCTGAGCCCTCAACCCTGAACCCTAAAGCGCCAACTCTGGACTCCCTTGACCCCTTAACATTGAACCTTAAGCCCCAAAACTGGCCCTAGACCCTCCAAGCCTCCCAGAAGTCGCAAACCCTAAACCCTGCGCACCGAAGCTCTCGGGGCGTCATTGCCCGTGGCAGCCGACCTTGAAGCCCAGCGACTGTTAGGTGGTGGGAGCTTCGGGCTTACGTCTGAGGGGGTGTAGGGTTTAGGGTACCCACTTTTGCAAGAGCACACCGTGCACAAGCTGTTGAAAGTACGGTTTGCTAAACGACAAGCAATCAAACTTTGGCGTTATCGTTGCGGCTGCGACTACCACCACCACCCCCACCACTGCCAGCGCTACCGTTGTTGCTACTCTGACTAATACTGCGACTTACACTATTGCCATCGACCATTTTCAATACATCCTGTATATTTTCCCAGTTTTTGCTGGCACTAGTGTTGCTTTGGCTGCAGCTGTGCTACTACCAACATCTCCCACACAATCGAGTAACCACCGAAGCCGGGCGCACGACGAAGCACAGCCCATGCCGCAAACGTACCTGGCAAGGAGTGGAAACTCATGGCAACACTCTAGACCAGTGATAAATAAGCCCTCCCTGGTTGAAAGCCTCATAGATGAAGGGGCCTTTGTTGGAAATATACAGAATCCTGAGAATAAACAGCAATTTCATGTAAACGTAAGCTGTAGAAACCCCTCGATAAGGTACCCTTCATTCTTGACGCACCAATTGCTTCACCGAGTTCTCAAACTCACAGCTGCCTGGAAAGAGCTGCGTTGCTCAACATCTACCAAATGAAATGCGACTATGTTGCCTCTAAACAGCAAGGTCCAGGGTGCAGGGCTTCGAGCTTGGGCTTGAGGCTTTGACGTTGAGGCTATGTTATGTGCAACATTCAAAGTCAATGGCAAGCACATCATGCAGAAAGCATGCCGCGCACCGGATCGTTCTGAAACTCTGTCCTGCACACACAAGCTGCCAGGACTCCACGCGGGGTAAAATAGCCACACTCCCATAGTCTGAATTGAGCTCTTGGCCTCCTAGCCTCATGCCCATCCATCCAAACTACTCGAAGACGTCAGAGTCTCAGGTTGTTAAGCGAAGCTGGGTGATCAAAACAGTATCGGCAAGAGCTCCAGAGCTTCTAATACCAAAGTTGGGGAAGAGACTCGTAGGGGCAGGCTCCAGGTCAGTCTATAAAAAGAATCCAACTTCAACTGTTCATAATCCTAAGCCCTAAACTCAAAGACATGCAGAGACCCGGGACTTCCAGCTGCAGCAGCTCCTTTGGAGCCTCTACACACAAACAACTCGTCACAACCAAGGATCCCTAAACAGAAACTCACTTCTAACTAGGCGTGAACGGGGTCACTAAACATGAACCACCAACCACATGTGACGAATCCGTATAACTGTAGTAGGAAAGCGGAACTTCTCATGTCTCATCCCTGTCTCATCACAAGCCCGACAGCACGAACAGCAAGTGTTGTGGATCTGAAGACAAGCCTTCGCTGAAACGCAACATCACCGTGCACCGGAAGGACTTTCAAGGATTGGGGGAACAAACAAGCCCTGCAAGAAGCACGCTGGCAAGCCAATGGTCCTCACTCAGAGGCAAAACACGTCCGCTGGAGTTGCGCAAGATTCGTTTCCGGCAACAGCTGCGAGCCAAACATGCGGCAATCTGGGTTGCATTACTCAAAAAGCACGCGGGACTTGAGGAAGAAAGCCTGTGAAGCTTTGGTGCCCAGCGACCCGGAGGGCTCACGAGAGTGGCGCCGCTTGGAGATGTCCGGTGTTATGGTGGTAGGGTTGATGGTTCAGAGCTTAGGGTTTTAAGGGTCAGGATGCAAGCTTTTGGTTAGGATATAACAGTTACAGTTTGACTTTAGAGCATTAGGATAAGGGCTGCGTATGTTTATGTGGTCGTTCAAAACAACCATGACTTGAAAAATCCAATGCTTCTGCTGCCAGGTTCTCAGTGGAGCTGGGATCAGAAATGACATTGAGATCTGACGATTCATGTTCCATGTCTTCTGGGCCCAGGGACCATATCATGTAAGGCCTTCGGGCTATTTTGTGCCTTGGGTAAAAGTCTGAGGACATATTAAGCAAAGCACTCATATCCTAAACTGAATAACTGAGTACTGACCCACAAGTATACGACTATCATAAACCAGAAGACAACATCATCAGGACGTTTGGACCCTCAGGGTAAGGATCAATGTGTTTGGCACGATTTGCCCAACTGTAGATGTACGACACCTTGGAAAAACATTTCGTTGAGATTCTGTACGAGCTCTATATATATATATATATATATATATATGGTACCCCCCCCC
>BGNK01000150.1:4345-33033 GCA_003297005.1 Symbiodinium sp. clade A Y106
CTGAACCAAAAACAGGTTGTGGCCTCCACACCTGGATGACAGCCGAAAAGGCCAACACGCAAGGCACCAGTGCAGCCCGTAGCAAAAACACAAGTGCCATGGTGCAGGGTTCTTCGCACCCTTCAGCTAGAGTTCCCCTGGTCTCTGCACCCCAGGCAGGCTCCTTAACTGGACCCCAGTGCAAACCCCGTTGGCCCCGCCTTTTGTCCCGACAAGCTGCCCTGCCCCCGCGCCCAAGCCTAAGCCCAAACCTAAAAAGGCCCCTGCACCTGCCTCACAGCCGAAACTCCTGCAATTCTTTGAGGCCCAAGCTTGCAAAGCAGCCGCGACACCCACCTCGAGCAGGCCTTCCCCACCTAAGCTTCCCTCAGCGCAGAACCTGCTTCCTAAGCCCCAGACACCCCGCGAGCAGGATTTCAGCAGCCATGGCAGAGGAGGAAGCAGGCCGGCCCGCCTGAAAGGAAAGGGGAGAAGTGAGGAGGGCTATGGCCCTGGAGTGGGCAAGGGCAAAGCCAGAGCCCCTAGCCAGGGGCGGAGCAAAGGCAAAGCCAAAANAAGGAAAGGGGAGAAGTGAGGAGGGCTATGGCCCTGGAGTGGGCAAGGGCAAAGCCAGAGCCCCTAGCCAGGGGCGGAGCAAAGGCAAAGCCAAAACTAAGGGCGGCGGCAAAGACACGAGCCGCACGCAAGGCCAAGGCAGCGGAAAGGGGTCTCCCCCCGCGCCTTCTGCGGTTCAGCTGGACCCTTTGCTTGAGGCCCGGAGACACCGGGATCAACGGGGCACCCAATGCCCAATTACTCGGAGACCATGGAATTCCGAGTGGAGGGAAAAAGCTTCGGTGAAACCCTGTCACTCCCGGTACCACCCTGTAATGAGTGTCAGATACCAAAACGCAGACCAAACTGGTGTTACCAGTGTGCAGCTCCAGGTTTGGGGGCTCGCTGGCTCCAGAATCGTCTGTGCAGCGCCGCATGCATCAGATAGCGTCTGGAAAATCTCCCAGTAACCTCAAGACATTGAACAGAGAGTCAGCCAACTTTTTGGCCCGGTTACCATGGGTGGGGTAAAAGCAGCAGGTGTCCACCGCCAGGCTCAAGACCCTGCCTGGGTGACAGTACTGGAGGCCGAGAAGGTTGACCCCCTTCTTCCTTTAAGCGACCTGGTGGTGATCCAGGCTGTTTTCTCAATAACCTTAGTGAGCAAGGTTTTGAGTCCCAGGGACCTTGGCCAGTTCAACGTTGGTTCTAGGCCTGGTGCTGCCGGACACTCCGGAAATTGTTCTCATTGATACCAATGGATGGGAACAGTATGATGAGAACCAGCACGCAGTACGGGGTTCTGGAAAATGGTCGAGAAATTCGACGCGGGTCTTAAACATACCCTGTGTGCAAATGTCCAGACGTACCACAATGATCTGGAAGCCTTATCAGTAGCCAATTTGTGCTGGCTGACGACAAGCCGCACAACTTGGTCCGGCGGACATGCTTGCAGACGATGTCACCGATCACTAAGAAGCACTACCATTGATATACGGCTGCACAGGGACTTACTTTCAACGAGGGCTCGCACAAACCGGCGGCAATAACTCCGGATCCGAAAAGACACGATACTGCCGAGCCACTTATGTCGGTCGCGACCTGAAGTGGCGATTAGCTGACTTACTGAGACGGCCGTGCGAGACACGATGGCTCGTATGCTTTCGACTTGCGCTGCACAAAAAGCTGTGGCAGGCTGGGCTTGAAACAAAGTTTTGACAGAGGATCGCGACTTGCGCACGTCCGCTGCCGAAGAAGTCACCCCGCGTTGCTGTAAGACCGGCTGAAGTCATCGTCTGAATCTTCCTGTGCTACTTCCGGATCAGCTAGTTGAAGAGGCCAATTGCATCGGCACTGCCACGGCCAGCCGTGCCGGGCTCTGCCATGTTGGCAACACGAATCTTCATGGCTGCGACGATGTGTTCAGCGCTCAGAGGCTTGTGGAATACGGCTGCCCGAGCCACGGTGTTGGCGGCGTGAGCTGCATAGTAGGTGTCTTTGCCAGCCAAGATGAAAGAGAGCCGACCGAAAGGCGCTGTGTGTCTGAGCTAGCCAATTGCGTAGAATCATGGCAGCCTCAACGATCTGCTCGTCTGTCGGAGTCGGCTGTGATGTTGCCGCTGTCTTCTGCTTCTTGGCCTGGCGGAAAGATCCCGCATCGCGATTCTATTGCGAGCCTTTGCCGACGTTCAAAACTCGGTCACCTTTGCGTACAGATCTTCACGAATGAGCCGCTGCATGTCCTGGCTCTGCCAGTTCTTGATGGCAAGCAACAGCACTTATGCCGTTTGGGAAATCCCGGCTCCGAGGTGCCAGCCGTCCGTGCTCAAGTTCGCGCACAAATGCGAGTGGTAACGAGTTTTTTCATTGCCCTTGCAGGCTCCCTGCCAAACCTGGTCCAAGCTCAAACTGTCGAGAGAACTCTCTCCCCACGGTTCGAACAGCCGACTCTGCACGGAATCCTACGGGAACAGCTTTGTGCGCCTTTCATCGCCGGACGCGACCTCCTCGACAGCTGTGGGGGCAGCAAACAATCCCTGGGACTCGAACTCCTCGGCAAACGTCGACGCGGCAAACGTTTCGCAGGACATGCTTGCATGTCCTTACCGGCCAAGATGAAGAGAGCCGACCGAAAGGCGCTGTGTTTCTGAGACAGCCACTTGTGCAGAACCGTGGCAGCATGAATGAGCTGCTCCCCCGTCGGAGTCGCCTGGGAAGTTGTCGATGTCTTCTGCTTCTTGGCCTGACGGAAAGATCCTGTGTCGCGACTCTCCTGCGAGCCTTTGCCGACGTTCAAAGCTTTCAAGGCGGGCTCGAGGGTGGCGATTTCCTCGGTCACCTTTGCGTACAGATCTTCACGAATGAGCCGCTGCATGTCTTGACTCTGCCAGTTCTTGATGGCGAGCAACAGCACTTCTGCCGTTTGAGAAATACCGGCTCCGACGTGCCAGCCGTCGGTGTTCGGATCCGCACACAAGCGCGAATGGTAGCGAGTTTTTTTGTTGCCTTTGCGGGCTCCCTGCCAGACCTGCTCCAAGCTCAAACTGTCGAGGGAGCTCTCGCCCCAAGGTTCGAAAAGCTGACTTGCTACGGAATCCCACGGGAATAGCTTGGTGCGTCTCTCGTCGCTGGACTCAACCTTCTCCTTGGGCGCAGAGGCGCCAAACAAACCGTCGGACATGCTTGCAGATATGGGGCTCAACGCTACTCACTTCCACTGTTATGCGGCTGCATAGCAAGTGTGCTTCCAATTATGCTGACATGGAGTGATCCAGCTTGCTCATTCAGCCACTTCTCCGCAGCAGCACCAAAACGCTTGGTTTGGGCACTACTCGCCGAGACGGCAAAGCAATCTCCGGTGGTAAGTCTAACCACAGAAATGCAACACGTAGTCGTCGACAAGCAGCTTGTAGTATTCAACAATCACTGGTCTCAGCAAAGAAGGTGAAGTTGTCTAAGTCTTTCGGATTTCACAAGGTGACAGACAACAATCGAATTTACAAGGGCCGTCGATTTTGATTGCGAGTGACGGTCACGACATCGCTTCAAGATAGCCATGACCGCTATCAGATATGAGCTTGCTGCACGAAGCTTTCTCGGCAGGTCAAAAAAATCGCGGTTCGCGGAGTTCAAAAACACAAAATCGAGCTTATGAAAGCTCTCCAGAACAAGTGCAAGTCACGGTCATGACATCGCTTCATGATAGCCACGACATCGCCTTGAGGAAAAGCCGCTTCCAGCGACCACACACGCCATCGCTTCATGGAGCCAACCGAGGCAGGACGGTGAAATCTCTGGTTCAATGGGGAGTATGGGAAGCACCAGCCCCAGTTGCCGGAGACGCCATGAATTCACAGAGCAACAGCTCTCCAAGTCAGTTGAGGTGATGATGACGACGTGGCTTCGTGATAGCAGTGAGAGCTCTCGCATTGAGCTTGCTGCACGAAGCTGAACACAATCTCCGGGGCCAGCAAAGTTCGCTTGAAGCTAGCCACGACATCGCCTCGAGGATTTCTTGGAGTCCGACAGTACACACAAGTGACGACATCCGCCATCGCCATGACTTCACAGAGCAGCAGCTGTCCAAGACAGTTGAAGTCATGGTCCCGACATCGCTTCACGATAGCAAAGGTAGCTATCAATCGAGCTTACTGCACGAAGCTAAGCCAGCAAAGAACACCGCCATCGTTGCATCAGTCGCCGCCTTCGCGCAGTCGCAAGTTTTTCCAATGCGCGCGCCAGAGCTCGCGCGCACGCGCGTTGTTGAGCGAGGAAGAGGCCCTTGGAGCAGAGCCCTGAGCAGAGCAACGGCGCCTGTCACTCAAGTAAATGTCGCCAAGCGACCTCGAAGCCCCTACTCCAGCGCGTTTTTAGCGCAAATGTCCACTGCGTTTGTGTCGCACACACACGTGTGTGTTCTCGCCCACACACACATGTGTGTTCTCTGCACACACATACGCGTGTTGCCTCGCACACACATGTGTGTGTTCTCGCACACACACACACACACACACATGTGTGTTTCCGAGTGCAGCTCGGGAGCGTCCGTCAACACAAGCGTGCAGAAACGATGAAATCTGCGAGTGGATACGTCCCCGACCGTTCTTAACAATATAAGTCTACGTCATTTGAGGTCCTCTACATGCCTGAAGGCCTCCCGAAGCCTGCCGCGAAAAATTTTTTTTTACTGTATTTTTGCTCGCGCGCCGGCGCGGAAGCAGTGCAGAATCACACCTTCCACCAAATTTTGAATTGCAGTGCGGGGGCTCCGGACCGCATCAGTCTACATCGTTTGAGCTCCTCTGTCCGTCTGAAGCCTTCCCGAAGCGCCCTGTGGCTAACAGTTTTCTCGTGTCAACTTGCATTTTTTGATTCTGCGCGGCAGTCGCGTGGAACAGTGCAGAATCAGCGCTGTTTGCAATCCCTGGGCTCTCAACTGCAGAAGTCTACATGGCTTGAGCTCCTTCGGCCGTTTGAAGCCCTCCCGAGGCTAGCCGCGGCTAACAATTTCGTCGTGCAAACTGTTCCGCGTGAGCCGAACGCAGAATCAAAAAGTGCAAGGCTACAGGACAAAACTATTAGCCACGGCTAGATATGTAGAGGACCTGAAATGATGTAGACTTATACGGTTAGGAACGGTCGGGGACGTATCTACTCGCAGATTTCATCGTTTCTGCACGCTTGTGTTAACGGACGCTCCCGAGCTGCACTCGGAAACACACACATGTGTGTGTGTGTGTGTGTGTGTGTGCGAGAACACACACACACATGTGTGTGCGAGGCAACACGCGTATGTGTGTGCAGGGAACACACATGTGTGTGTGGGCGAGAACACACACGTGTGTGTGCGACACAAACGCAGTGGACATTTGCGCTAAAAACGCACTGGAGAAGGGGCTTCGAGGTCGCTTGGCGACATTTACTATAGTGTCAGGCGCCGTTGCTCTGCTCAAGGCTCTGCTCCAAGGGCCTCTTTCTCGCTCAACAACGCGCGTGCGCGCGCGCTCTGGCGCGCGCATTGGAAAAACTTGCGACTGCGCGAAGGCGGCGACTGATGCAACGATGCCGGTGTTCTTTGCTGGCTTAGCTTCGTGCAGTAAGCCCAATTGATAGCTACCCTTGCTATCGTGAAGCGACGTCGTGACCGCAGCACTGTAGGACTCCAAGACATCCTCAAGGCGATGTACGAGTTTGTTGAGCTTCGTGCAGTCAGCTCATATCTGATAGCTGTGGTTGCTATCACGAAGCGATGTCGTGACCGTCTCTTGCGATTGTCTTTGACAGCTGTTGTCTCTGTGAAGCGATAACATGACGCTGTAAATCAAACTATAGTGGAAATGTGAAACTGAACTGTGTGTGGTTGACAAACTTTTTATAACTCAATGTTATGGGATTCTTTGGGTGGGTGGGTGTTATATCAAACTCTTAAACACACCTGTGCATACCACTGCTCGATCCGGAGCTGCTGAACCCTAAACCCTAAACCCTAAACCCTAANCTCGAGGCTCCGACCGAGGCCCCCGGCCGAGCGTCTCGACAAGACGGTGAGGGAGGGTAAAGCCTCCCGGTATACGAGGACTGTAGTGACACCCCCCCGCGAATGACTTCTTTGCCGTTAGGCAATAAAGAAGGACCCCAAACCCACCACCATTGGCGTCATCTGTGCTTTTTAGGGCCGCCCCGCCCCGCACCGCCCCACCCGACCCTGCCCTGCCCTGCCCGCAAACTGATGACTTAGCAAGCTTTATGGATTAAAATTCGTAGATCAGGGTTTGAAGATTAGTGTTTGTCCATTGGGGTTTGTGGATTAGGGCTTACAAATTTGGATTTGAAGATTAAGAATTGTGGAGAAAGAATTATGGATTATCGTGAGATATCATATGAAAAATATCGTAATGAATCGTATTATAAAATATAGTATCGTCTCATATCGTAACGTAACATAACATACTATATTAAGATATATTGATGATATAATATATAATATACTGAGCTGTTATATTGCATTATGTCGTGTTAAAGTATTACATGATATTTTTAAATTATATTATATTGAAATTTATAATAATATGATCAATTATCATATGATTTTTCATACAGTTTATTTTATTATATTATTCTATTAAAATATTTCATTCAATTATATTAATATATTGCTTTGATGGGTTACATTATATTATCAATATTATAATATATAATATTATTCCAATATATTTTATTCTAACATATTGTATATTATTATACTGTATTATTTAATTAAATGTGATGTGTGATATTATATTATGGTATTATATATTCAGAGAAGTACATATATTGTTTATCTTTAATTATTATATTGTGTTGTGGGTATCGTATGCAGTATGTCATGTATCGTATTTTAGATTGTATTGTTGTATTGTGTTGTTGTGATCTGTTATTATGTTGTATTATTGTGTTCTGTTGTTGTATTATATTATTATGATCTGTTGTTGTGTTGTAGTGTCTTGTTGTGTTGTGTTAAAAATTGTTGTGTTGTGATGTTGTGTTATATTGTCATATTGTATTGTTGTGGTGTGTTATTCTGTTGTGTTGTGGAATTGTTGTATTGCTTTGTTGCGATATTGTGTTGTTGTGGTGTTGCAGTGTTGTAGTGGTGTTGTGTGGCATTATATTGTGTTGAGGAAGTTTGCGTTATGTTGCGTTGCGCTGCGTTGTGTTGTTGTATTGTGTTGTTGTGTTGTATTGTCGTGTTGTGTTATGTGGTGTTGTGTGGTGTTGTATTGGGCTGCGTAGTGTGTTGTTGTATTGTGTTGTGTTGTGTTGTCATGTGTTGTGTTGTGTGGTGTGGTGTGGTGTCGTGTCGTGTCGTGTCGTGTCATCGTGTCGTGTCGTGTCGTGTGGTGTCGTGTCGTGTCGTGTGGTGTCGTGTGTTGTGTCGTGCGTTGTGTCGTGTGTTGTATCGTGTGTTGTGTCGTGTGTTGTGTCGTGTGTTGTGTCGTGTGTTGTGTCGTGTGTTGTGTCGTGTGTTGTGTCGTGTGTTGTTGTGTTGTGTTGTGTGTTGTGTCGTGTGTTGTTGTGTTGTGTGTTGTGTTGTGTTGGGTTGTGTTGTATTCTGTTGTTGTGTTGTGTTGTGTCGTGTTGTGTGTGTTGTGTTATTGTGTTTTGTTAATGTGTTGTGTTATTGTGTTGTGCAATGTGTGTTGTGCGAGATGTGTGTGTTGTATGTTGTGTATATATTGGGTGTTGTTTCGCATGTGCGGTGCCTCTGCCGTCTGCCTTGTATTGGAGCTATATAATGATTGCTGTGCGTATGTCCATACGACAAAATCAAAATTTCATCTATGCGTGGGCTAGACAATCACAATATCAATAATAACGACAACAACAGCAACAACCGCAACGACAAATGCGGCAACGATAACGATAATAATATTCGCCTCCCTGAGAGCCCTCGCGGATCCCAAATGCACGCCGCATACCGCAGAGCCACCTGTAGGGTCAGCGTTTCATTCCATTTACAATCTTCTAGACGGGATTTCAAACGCGCGTCGCATTTCGTAGAGCCATAAAGAGTCAGCGTTTAGGGGCGTTTACAGTCTTCCATAGGGGGGCTAGAGTCCAAACGCGCGCCGCATGCTGCAAGGCCCTCTAGAGTCAGCGTTTAATGATATTTATAATCTTCCAAGGAGTGGTCCCAAGTGCGCGAAGCATCATATAGAAACCTTTTATAGAGGAATCAATTTTTAACCCTATAGATATAGAGTCTCCGTTGTAGCGGTGTCTGTGTGCGCGCTGCATATGTGTATATATTGTGCGCGCTATACAGATGTATTATACTATGCGTGGTATATCGCGTGCTATACTATGGGCGATATAGGAATTTCCGAAAATAAAGAAACCCTAACATAATACCCTAAATAAAAAAAATCCTAATAAAACCCCCAACTATCGTATCCCTAATTCTCGGAATTTCCCATATAGTATCTTATTTAGTTGAATATAATATGCATATTGTATATATTTATACCTATGAAGAGAAGAAGAAGAAAAATGAAATAAGAAGAAATAACGATACATAGACCGAAAAAAAACATCAATTTCATATAATATAAATAATAAAATCAAACCGTATAATTATATTCACTAATTTTTAAAATCATACTTAATTTATTAAAAATATCATTCCAATTAATATTTATATTAAACCAAATAAAGAAAAATATTTTCTTTATATTTTTCTTGAAAATTTTATCTTATTCATATTTTACAAAAGAATACAAATCAAATATTCAATAAGAATTTCGATTATTTTAAGAACTTTTCCGAATAGAAATATATTTTTATCGAATACAAATATTTTTAGCGGGATATCAAATATCTTGTTTCTTTTATTATTAAGATATAAAAATGAAATGTTTCCTTATTGAATTTGATTTCGATAGGATTATAGAAGATAATCTTTTTAAAACATAAGCTGAATATGACTCGCCGCCTGTTCCCAGAAATCGATCAATCCGTGAATCGACCACAACTCGCGCACTTCCGGACGAGGCCCGGCGCTCGCATTTCTTTCGCCAGAATTGGAGACGCTTGCGACTTCTCATTAATAGAAACTCAATATCAGAGATTCAAGTGCTTCGGTCCAGAGATTTTCTACCCCAAAGTCCTTCGTTTGAATAGAGACTGATAAATTTTTGAATACCTTCACATCTTCATCAATTTACTTGAGATAGTGAAAGAACCGTCAACAATTAGAACTACTATTTCTTTGTCAGCATACAGATCTCAGAAATCTTTAAATCTCGCTTCAACCTTGAAAGCTCCCCCGCTACCACACAAAGTTCATCCAGCCCAAAAATTAATGGCAACAACTCACAATTCTAAGCATACTCTATGCAACCATATTTAACATGTCTAGGCTTCTTGTTTGGAAGGACCTATTGAGGATTTACATACCACGCACAAGATCGACTTTATCATGGTTTCAGAAACGGAAGCTTTGTAGAGATAGTGCGACAGCAAAAGCACATACATATGTAAAACGAACACACGCATGATAAACTAATGGACATCTCTGTATACATACATATATATATATCTATCTGTATCCATACGGGATTTTTCATCGTAGTGCTTCTGGTGGCAAGCTGCAACATCTGTTGCAGAGCGCATTGCGGGAGCCGCCGTGTGCAGACTGGAGTCACCTTTAGAAATGGGCCGTAGACGATCTAATCCTGAGCACTTCTGCACGAGCAGAACTGACGTGGCCACCGCATGCTTACCGAAAACCACAAATAAAGCACAAAAGACTTACTTCGTCACCAGGCATCAACACGCCGCCAACTGCGTTACGTGCCGGCATCCATCCCTGACGTGAGCCGCATTCGCACATCTCGGTCTCTGCAGGCTCCAGTTCATTCAGGAAAGTCCGTCGCACCACCACGTCGGTGCTGGGGGCTGCGAAGCAAGGCTTTTTGGTGTGTGGAGGTCGATTCTGGAAACGGGCTTCAGGGGCTTCCCCTATCCTCGGAGCAGCAACTCCTCCGTTCAGACGCCTGTAAGCCCGCTGTTGGTTGTGGAAAGCTGAATGGATCTGGTCTTTGCAAAGGGACCAATCCGTTGTCCGCACTGCAACTTGATAGGGCACCAGCGGCCTCCCGTTTAACTCTCCATAGAGTTTGAGCTCGAAGTTGTTTCGATGCAAGAACTCCCCGAGGTACAAATAGAAATTAAAGTCCTGAGCAGGCCACCTCATCCAGTAGGAGTCGATCCCCTGGTCATCCGCGACCAGCACCCAGCTCTCGTCCAAAGGCAAGGTGCCGGGAGAAAACGGAAGCAGCGGCGGTCCGCGGTTACAGTTTCTAAGGTGCAAGATGGTGTAGTAGGACCTGTCCTTAGCATCTGTTTCTGGGCATCGGGTAAGAAAACAGCACTTCTACTGGAGACTTCGAACTTGGAGATCTTTCTCAAAGTGTCGAGATCGTGAAGCTTCGGCAGATCCTGTTCCTGGAGGTACTTCTCGAAGCGATCTTTCTCCAGTTTGGCGAGTTTAGAGAGATGCATAGTGGCCCACGCCTTTGCTGGCTCACACGAAGGAGTTGAACCAATGCACGCCTATGTAATCATAATACTGTCAGCTGGACCCCTCTAGTAACGGCCAGACACGGGATAGGTGGCAAAGGGGAGGAAGATGACGTTGGACCTTGGCTTTGCGTGGCTGAAAAAGCTCAGTATGAGACATGCACACAAGTAAACAAAATACACAATAATTTAGTGTAGTAAAATGACATAGTATCGTATAACCTAGTATAGTATAAGAGTTTGCCCAGGGACACGACCACCTTGCCAGGCTCAGTATGCGGGTGCACAGTCAGTGCATAGGCCCGAACTGGACCGACCTGAAACAGAGCGGTGTGACGTCTGCCCAGAGGCAGCACCAACATTGCTGCCATGCCAGGTGAGGGAATGTCCTTTCGCACAACCATTCGCGCGATGTAAGCATCCCAGTCCACTGACTTCTTGGCTATGTCCGCTTGAAGGCAGGAGGGGCTTTCCAATATACGCCGCATGGAGCATGCTCGCAGTGGCTGTTGCCCATCCTCTTGGCTGATGCGCACGATGGCATCACCGGGACCGACTTGCTCTAGCCACTCGGCACGGACGAACCCCGACACGCCCACAAAGGGCTGGCTGAAAGCTTCCTGACTTGGCACATCCCCAAGCAGAACAAAGACCTAAGCCAACTCAGTAAACACAACATGCACTAAGCAAAAAAACTCCAAGTCAAACCCAGCTGCTGGCCGGGTTAGCCTTACGGCATCTTCGTTTAGGGAATCAAACAGCAAATCACCAAGAGCCATCGGATGTTTTAAGCTTATAGCTTGTCAAGCGTGGTCTGAAAGATTCGGGCCTCAGGGCTGACGTTGCAAGTGCGGACCCAGGTCACGGGAGAACTCAATCCTGAAACTGCTAGTCCTAGAGTCCTAGACCCAGACTTCCCTCCCTGAGCTTAGGGTTCCTTTTTGGGTACCCGAAATAATAGACAATAGGGACCCAAAAAAGGGACCCTAATTTTGACAACCACCCATGTAACTTCAGTTCCCTTCCAAGATCCAGGTAGCAGAGAGGAGGCGTTCAGAGGTGTGTTGACGACGAACTGCAGCCGTGTCATGCAGGACCCACCTGGGCTCGGTGGTTTTGGCTTGGAATTTAAGTTCTGCAAATCGAAGCTCTGTATAATGGTCTTGGAGTCTTAAAGCCTAAACCCTAAAGATCTAGATCCTAAACCCTAAAACTTAAACCCTAAACCCTAAAGATCTAAATCCTAAACCCTAAAACTCTGAGAAAGACTTCGCTGCAAAGTCGCACGTGGAGAACTTGTAGCAAATGCGGCCGTCGTGCTCCGAGCAGCTATCCGGACTCTCCGCAAAGGTCTTTTGAACATTCACCCAGCCCACGGAGTCCTTGTGTTCAGGGTTTTGCGAATTTGGGGATTCCGATTTTGGGTTGGTTTTTGAATATTTGGAAGCTCATGGCATCTGAAAACTTGGATCCTGCGAATCGACTGGCCTGGTAGGGTAGGAGGAGCATGTCGCAGCAAGGGCAAGAACTACTCTGTTAACTATTACCTCTACTACCACGACGACGACGACTACTACTCCTATATTCCTACGCCGACGACGCGGACGACGACTAGTCCAACACAGCCGTAATGGCACCAGGGGCGTATCAAGATAGTGAGCAATATTTTGCAACCCTATTTGGGGGCATCATCGTACGGCGTAAG
This sequence comes from Symbiodinium sp. clade A Y106, assembly GCA_003297005.1. NCBI lineage: Eukaryota > Dinophyceae > Suessiales > Symbiodiniaceae > Symbiodinium > Symbiodinium sp. clade A. Next base: position 16,644 of record BGNK01000150.1, read on the forward strand.
AATGTCTTCGAAAAACTGGCCTTGGCAGGAGTGGCATCGGTAGAGGATGGGATGCTGCGAGATGCGGAGCTTTCATCCGGCCGACCCCGACTCAGTACCAGGCAGGCCCCCACACCCGCACCTAGTGCCCAGAAGCAAGGCGAAGAAGTTTTAAGCTTGCAGGTTTATTGTGCGGGCCTTGCACCCTGGGATGTTGAATGGTGACTGACCAGCAAGCTTTGACCGTGGAGGGGCCCCCCTAATACACGTAGGGACCCTAAGAATGGAACTACTTTGGTGTTTGTCTGGGAGCCAAGTCTCTGTCGCCTCCACGATGTTCACAAAGAAGTCTTCTATGTCAATATGCGGGGTCAGCTCGTCGAGAGCAGCCGTGCCAGACATGGGAAAAACACCCCCCCACATTTTCAAGGCTTGGCCTTTTGAGGGTTCGGAGCTTCAGGAATCTAATGCCTCGTCGGCGAACACAAAGACTACCGCCGGTTCCTTCGTGTTTTTGAAAGAGAAGAGCAGGTACATGCTGCGTTGTCTGGCATGTTGCTTGCAAGAAGTACGGCTTTACAGCGCTAAGCTACGGAAGAGGTGAACCTCAAGTGAGTCGCTAACTCCGCCCACTTCAAACCGTCCATGCCTTGGCACAGCAGATTTATGTTTGAGCATTGACAGCGCCGGCGGGTCGCGCGGAAATTGCAACCCAAATACTTTACTTGATCCTAAACCCTTGAAAGTAAATCCAGACCGCAACACTTTCTATGGCTTTAAGCTCCGACAGCTCCGATTTGGTGGTTCAGTTCTCCGGTTCCGGAACCTCAAACTGCAGAGCTTTGAACATGCAGGCGGGAGAAAGACAAGTAAGTCTTGATCGCCTAGTCGGTGACGGTGAAGTCTGGGACCCAATAGTTCAGTTGGGATGTTTTTGTAGAGTGCACGACTTCTGGACTCTTCGACGACGTCCTTGAAAAGGACCGCTGTCAGAACAACTCCTATATACGCTCAGCAAAGTGGCAAACGTCTATCTTCAAAGGGGGCGTAAACTTCGTCCGCACACTACGCGGCAAGTATGATACATGGGAGTTTCCGAAATTAGGGGTACCTTATTTTGGGGTCCTTATAATTAGGATCCTACTATTTAGTGGTGCTATATTAAGGTCCCCTATTTTCGGAAACTCCCACATGCATCGCGGAACCTTGAGCACGAAGCCTGAAACCGAACACCCAAGCCTGAAGATCCTTCGTCACAGACCCTGACTTTATCTTCTAGGAAAATTATACCATAACTGTAATAAGGAACCCCCCAAAATCGTGTAGGTAACTATTAAGGCCCCTATAGTAACTCCAACTTCGTCACAGACCCTGACTTTATCTTCTAGGAAAATTATACCATAACTGTAATAAGGAACCCTCAAAATCGTGTAGGTAACTATTAAGGCCCCTATAGTAACTCCAACTTCGTCACAGACCCTGCCCTAAACCGTAAACCCTAAAGCCCTAAACCCTTCTACCTGAATCCTGAAACCCCTTGCTGTGAACCCTACGCCTTGATCCCTTGCGTCCCGCGCTTCCCTCTCGAAGAAGCTAAAACCCGAATCCTAACCCTACCTGTCCAGTATATATATATATATATAGAGATATATATAGGGATTATAGTACCCCAAAAAGGTTAAAGGTTACCTACTCTACTGCTAAGTAACTGTAACCATGACATTAGTTTGGAAGTTCTGGTTTAGAAGTGAGAGGTTGAAGCTTCGGCTCCGGGTAGTTTTTAGGCTCTGATTTGGGGGTTGACCAAGTTGCCTTTCATGGGACGGATGCCAGCCTGTTCTTATACCAAGTAACACACTAGAACATAATGCGAATAACATGTTGATCTGTTATAGCAATGTCATTGAAGTGTGACTTCAACATACTATAAACAAAAACGATGTTGTTTGAAGCCGTACTTTGCAAAGCTTTCTTCTACCCACGGACGCACTTCGCGGGACTTTCTCTCGATGGCATGGAGTCAAGTCAGAAGACCTAGATTTGGGAATCAGGGGTAGGATTTAAGGTTTAGGGTTTGCAGAGATTCAAGCACTTCGCGCAACAGTAGTTGCAGCAGGACAGCAACATGAATGTTGTCATCCTGCATTGTCGTGTTGATATGGCTCGTGGTTGCGCTGTCCCTTCCCGAAAGCACTTTCGCTACAATCATCATCATCATCACCATCATTCAGCATCATCACCACCACCATCTTCATCATTGATTCTCCCAGTGCCTTGGCCGCCCCTATAGCTGCATCGGTTGTAGTTGTGGCTTCTCACCAAACGGAATGGTCCATTTCGACCCTTAATGTTGGACCGAGCAAGGACATCAAGCAACATTCAATCGCAGTGCCAGCTGCTTAGAGTTTAGGGTTTCAGGTTTAGGACAACATTCAATCGCTGTGCTACGGCGCATGGAAGAGCCTTCCAGGCCCCAGCTGCGGACCAGTCACTGCTGTGGGGTTCCGGTTTCAACCCTATAGGGGCCTTAATAATTAGTATACGGCTTTGGGGTATATCATACTATGCTTATGATACTGAACTCCAATAGTACTCATCTTCATTTTGGCAGACGACAGACATAGAACCGGCGGATTCTAGTACTGTCAGCTCCTTCAACACAAAGCCGGCAACCCCAAGCCAGTGAAGCCTCAAGCTTTATAAATCTTAGGGTTCCTTTAACGGGATCTATAAGGGTACCTTAAAGGGGGCTCCTTTAAGGGATCCTGAAGGCAAGCTGAGGACCTGGAAGCCCTGAGAGCTGGTAACTTAGTCCTTGTCGGATATCATGGGGAACTAAAGGTTAACCTTTTGCATAATACAAGGATTATATAGGGATTATACTACCCCAAAAGGTTAAAGGTTACCTACTCTACTTCTAGGTAGTAGTTTGGTGTTTAGGTTTTAGGTTGTGGGGTATAGGGCTTTGGGAGCTGTTAGAGCTGCCTAGCTACACCAAAAATGGGCCCAGGGTTCAGAAGCCGTGGCAGCTTTCAGGTCCAGAGAAAACCAATACTACGTTAGAGCACCACTTGAGATAGTGTCATTGTATTTATTTGGCTGCATCTGTCCATGTACCTTCAAGTAGAAGTGAGGTCGCATCAACAAGCTACTTCTTGAAGCCAATTCCCCTTCGAGCAAGACATCCAAAGGCCACAAGAAGCACAAGAGATAGAGGTCTGAATGAAAGGAGATTGTCTTCCCCTGTTGTCCCGGTACAGTTTAACCATGAGTCTGAGAAACTCCCGAAGCATAAGCCCTTTCATTCTTCAGGCCTCATATCTCCTGTTTATCGGCTCAACCTTGGGAAGGGAGATCTCCTTATCTCCTTCTCCATATTCAGCTGTCGTCAGATCTGCTATGGGTTCGGGGCTTACGGTTTTGGGTTCAGGGGGCTTGCTAGGTATCAGAGGTTAGCGTGCAAAGCTTCAAGGCGCAATGATGCCAGCAGTAGGAGAAAGACAACTCCCGTGTCAGGTGTGATGAGCTGAAAAGATCGTGGCAGCCGCTTGATGCTGAGCTACTGGGAAGTAATCAAGCTTAGAAGCACCCAAAAGCATGTATGAAAAGGTGCCAACATAAGGACCATAATGCCCAACAGTGCCACATAGCTTTCAGGGCTTGGGGCTTATGGTTTACCCCCAACCCTGAACCCTGTATGTCTTGCGGGAGCCATTCTTTCATTGAGCTTATAAGGGTAGGGGACAGATTGCGTGTTCTCCCCAAGTCTGCTAAACTTCTGACTCGAAGTACAATGTAAGGGTGTCTCATTGATCAGAATAATGCCTGGGGCCAGGTTCAAATCAACATATGGAATAATGTTCGTACTTATTCAGACCAGTATGCTATGTTGCAGCTTCTTCATGCTTTCAGGTGCTCGAGGAAGTGAATATTCTTTTCGGGCAAGGCAAAATCTTTCAAAGTCCTTTTGTCAAGGAATGTACCATCAATCATATTTGGGTTCTACCATAATTGTAAGTATATTCTGAATTAAGGGGTATTGGAATATCTTGGGCAAATCCCGGTACTGCTCAGATTGCAATGAAAGGCGTGCGATTTTTCAAGACCCAGGCTTGAAACCATGCAAACGAAATCACTAGGAATCTTATAACATCCAAGCCCTGATCAGAACCGCAGATTCAAGATGGATTTAGTTCCCTCCGTCAGCCCGAAATGGTGGGAACCCGATCATCATCGTCATCCGTATTTAGGGAGGGGGTTTTGTACATCTGGGGTCTAAGCCCTAAGGCCTAAACCCTACACCCTCCATCTTCGGAACTGGCCTATTGTGGCTTAAGAGCCTTCTACTGAGGAGGGACCAAGACATTCCGGCTTTACCGGAATGACGCATCTTCCGCAGCCGCACGAGCTAACTTATGGGATGGCAAATTGAAGGTCGAAAACAGGGGCCTCAATAATGCGAATAAGGCCTTGCGGTACATTTCAGTATAGATGTATCAAGGAAGGCGAAAAGCAGCATGGGCAATGTAGGGACCTTAATCATTAGAATAGGGTTTTGGGGTATATTGTGGTATATTGCTATACGGTACTTAGAATAAGGGCTCTCCTGCCCCCCAAACCCAGACCCCCGACAGGATCTAGAAAGTAGATCCCCTAATTTGGGGCCCGATGCTGCGACCCCCATTAAGGCATCTACTTTTTGGATCCTCCCGGGGGTCTGGGAAAGTACTTATTCAAGCCCCTGTCTCGGCTTCGGGGCTTTCGCTCCGCCGTGGAGACATGTGGCAAAGCAGCCTGTTGGTCCCTCATGACAAGGCACTTCTACGGATGAGATAAAGCCTAGGGTTCCTTTGAAGGGATCTATAAGGGTACCTTTAAGGGGGTTCCTTTAAGGGATCTATAGGGTTTAGGGTTTAGGGATATGAATCCGGCGTTACCCATAATCGGGAATAGGGTTTAGGATTTAGGGTTTACGGGTTTAGGGTTTAGGGGTTTAAGGGCATTATCCATACTAAGGAATACCATAGTCTAGGGTCATTTAGGTAATGCAGGACTTATTTCATAAACCGTATTCAATAGCGGATCACGGTCATGACGGCAACGGTAGGGTCTAGGATTGAGGGTTTACGGCTGAGGGCCGGGTGTAGGGGTTTAGAGTTTAGGACACAAATGCCGATGGCGGCAATGAGGAGGGAGAAGACATACGATGCTGGTAGCGAGGATGACGGTGCGGATAAGAATGACAATAATGACAATGGAACTGAGGCTGCTGATAGTAAACTTCAACCCTACACCCTCCCTAAACCCTGAACCCTAAGCCTGAAACAAACCGTTAAACGAAAATGAAAGGTCAAGACGAGGCTTCCGATCACCATTTGCAGGAAAACCATGGGTGATTTTTTGATGTGAGGACACTACCCTTAACGAGCGTGAGGCCGCGATTGGCGGCTATGGCCCATGACAGTCGTGCTGATTCTGTTACTGAGCAGGCCAAAACGAACATCACCACTAGCCGATGCAGCCAGTACCCATGATGTGAGACACCGCCGCGATGCCACTGTCAGGATAAACTGTTGCCCGTGCTGGACTTGAGCAACTGTCAATTTACCAGTGCACCCAACAAGAATTCTGTGTCCCTCCTGGGCAAAGCCATCTAAGCCATCTTACTCATAATCTTGGCAGGAGCTCAAGTGGCACGAGCACGCTTGAAGAAGAAAATCGCTAAGTGCACCTGAGTGGAGTTTCCCAAATAAGTGCATCAACAACTCGCAACTCTTTAGGAATGGGCATGTCGCACACGCCGTGAATGTAGCCAGCTCCTGTCAGGGATACGGTAGGGGCCTTGTAAAAATTAGGGCTTTTGGGCCCACCACTATAGGCATACCAAGGAACCACTACCAAACAGTATTGTTAACTGTTTAGGCCCTATATTAAACTCTTGCAGTAGCCCTTAAAGTAACCCTTATAGACCCTTTATAAGAACCCTGTAAGGCCCCTATAACTTTCTTGGTAACTATTCAGGCCCCTATCTAGAGCTGATATATAAGGCCAAAAAGTTTAAAGTTCCCCCGTTCACTAGCTAAGCTATAGTACGTACTTTTGCACGGCCTGACCACTTTGGGAGTCGTTGAGTCTACAGTTCAGGATTTAAGAGTTTAGGGTTTAGGATTCTTTGGGGGTTTCGGGGTTTAGGTTTTAGGATTGTTTAGGGGCTTAGGGGTTTAGGATGGTTTAGGTTTTAGGGGTTTCGGGTTTAGGATGGTTCAGGGGTTTAGGGTTTCGGGGCTTGGGTTCTCAATCTTTGGGGTTTGCAGCTTGGGTTTTCAGTGACATGGGCTTAGCCTGCTCCCTCGAGCAGCTGCGGATTTAGGCCAGTCCTCTTGTGTTCGCGTATTACCTGCTTGCTAAGTCATTGAGTCATGGGGATTGGGGAGGAGTTTGCCCTGAACCCGAAACCCCTAAACCTTAAACAGTAGAACCCAAACCCCTAAACCACTAAACCTCAAACCCGAAACCCCTAAACCTCAAACAGTAGAACCCAAACCCCTAAACCCCTGAACCTCAAACCGGAAAAGGTTGCTTGAGTCGTATTGCGAAAAAGCTTCCGGGCTTGGGCTGTAGCCTAATATAGGGGCCTAAATAATTGCCCATACTATTGTTAAGGTTCCTTATTATAACTATAGTACAATATGCCACAAGACCCTATTCTAGTTACTAAGGCCCCTATCTTATGGAACCCTTACAATAGCCCTTATAGAACTCTTTAGAGGAGCCCTTGTCTCATTTTTGAGGCCCCTGTATTCGAGCCGAACCCTGAAAACGATGGACGCTGCAGCTCCTAGCAGCAGTGTCATCAAGACATAGGTGAACAAAGAGCTCGGCCACATGAGTGCGAAGACCTGCAAAGAGGATCCAGGGTGTAGGATGTAGACGACCGGGTTTGGGAAGTGAAGTTTTAGGGATTTTGGCAGTGAGGCTTAGGCAACTGTTTGGGTTTGTAGAGTGTCCAGGTCTATAGGTTTTGTAGGGCTTAGGATTTGGTTCTTAGGGCTTCGCGGTTTATGTAATTTGGAGGGTTTGCGAGGCCAAATCGACAGAGAAGCACAGTGCGATTTCGCAATAAAGTAAGAAACCCTGAGCATCAAGGTAGGTACCTCAAGCGATGTTCTGTTCTGGGTCAGTAGAGATTCTTGAACTGTTCAGGAGCTGCTCGACGGACCGAGTAGTTACAATGGTTTATGAGTATCATTGCCGTTGGACCAGTTCGATCGATCACTACACCACAAGCCACAAAATAGCCATGGACATGGAGTGCTATATCTTCGCTAGCAGTAGCCTCCCCCCTATCAGGGCAAGCTAGAGTGCCATCGGAACGGAATGGGAGGCCACGCTCCCAGCAGGCGCGGAGCAGCAAGCATCATCTTGGTCGGACTTCATCATCTTCATGGTAAGCCCTAAACCGAGCATTGGCATGGGCCAGTGTGTAGGGGATGAGAGCCTGCGCCAAGAGCCAGGCCTGCACAGCCCGCTGAACTTGGACCCGACCCTCAAGGGCTAAGGCGGCTTCAGGGTCGATACTCCAAAGCGCCAAACCTCAAACATCACCATTGTCATTGCGATTATTGCTGCTGCTGCTACTACGACTACTACTACTACTACTTCGACTCCTATTGCTATTCGTACTACAAAGTTCGGAAGCGTGCGTTGCGGTGTCTACCGCCAGGAGAAAGCTCGAACATAGCCTTTCTGATCCCGAATCCGCAGAACACAACAACTCCCAACCCCTGAAGCCCTACTTGGCTAAGCCTCAACACCAAACCCTAAACTCAAAACTCTCAGCCCTAAACCCCCAAACTCACCTCCGCCACAAACCCCTAGACCCTAAACCCCTAAACCTACTCCACCGAAAGCGCCTGAACCCCTAAACCTCAAACCCTTAACCCCTAAACCCCCCGAAGCCCTAAAAAACCCCTAAACCCTTAAACCCCTAAATCCTTAAAACCCCTCAAACCCTAAAACCCCTAAACCCCAGAACTCTGAGCCCTTAGGGCGGCCTCCGGCAAATCCAAGGAGCGCTGTCCATGGAGGGCCAAGGGCGCTGCTTTGTAATTGCTCCCTTGATGATCCATGAGCCTGGGTTTACGGGTTTTAGGGGTTTTAGGGTTTTAGGGGTTTTAGGGGTTTTAAGGTTTAGGGGCTTTAGGGCTTAGGGGTTTAGAGTTCGCTTAATAACCTCCCTTGATGATCCATGAGCCTAGGTTCGCTTTGTTTATTAAGCTCCTTTTTCCCAGCATATGTGCCTGGGTTTAGGGTTTGGTAGGGTTTAGGGTAGAAGGCGAAAGGTTTAGGGTTTGGTAGGATTTAGAATACAGGGCTTCGGGGGTTAGGGTTTGGGGTCTAGGGTGCGGTGGGATGTGGAGTAGCTTTGGGAGTTGAAATTCTTGAGGGTTCTGGGCTGAAGGGTTTGGGGTGTTCAAGATGTTTAATACAGTGGCCTTAATCATTAGAATAGGCTTGGGGGGATATAATACTGTAAATTATAAATAGGAATCCCCAAAAACCCTATTCTAACTATTAAGGCCCCTGTATCATATACCCCGATGAGAGATCCCTTATAGTACCCCTTTAAGGGAGCCCTGTAAAGGAACCCCATTCTAATTCTTAAGGCCCTTTGTTTAGGCGTTCAGGGTTTTTTTTCGGGCGGTTGGCATCTCCCGACTGCTAGGGCTCGTTTTTGCTGCTTGTGCTCCTTGGAGTCATAGGGACCCCATTGGGGGTGTATAAGGATTGTCTAAGGGTTCCTTAGGGTTCCTTTAAAGGGAGCTATAAGCGACCCTTTGGGGGGGTAGGGGGGGAGGGGGTGGGGGGCTATACTTCCTTAAATAAGCCTTGTTGAGTCCTTATTATGGGCATCAAGGCCCCCTACCCCCCTAAGGGTCCCTATGATCGAGGCTTACTTGCAAGTAGGTCGTAAACAGGCTGGTCAGACTTTCCTGGACATATCTGCATCCCCAGAAACTTGTCCAAACAGTCTCCAAGAGACTTGAAGGCCCAATACTCCCAAATAGGGTAACCACAATTCAACCATTACAAAACCCTTATACAACCTTCTAAAGCCGACGAAGCCCCGCATCAAACCCCATTCAAAACTCAACAAACGTCGTGGCGCAACCCAAGAAACATCCATGTTCAATCTCACACTCCAAAGCGCTAAACTTCTAAATCCCGCTTCTAGGCGCCATTAAATGAACCCCTGAAGGAGGAAGAGAACCTCTATTCTGGGGCTTCCGAAAACAAGGGGCCCTAATACTATATAGTAGTCGAAATAGTAGGATCCTGATTATCAGGACCCCCAAAAAAGGTATCCCTTGCTTTCGGAGACTCCTTAAGAGGAATAGAAACCCTAAGCCCTAAACCATAAACCTTAACCCCTAACCCCTAAACTCAAAACCCTAAACCTCTATAATGGGGTTTCCGAAATATAATAGGATCCTTGTCACAAGGAGCGCAAAATAAGGAATCCCATATTTTCGGCAACTCCTTAGGAGGGAATAGAAACTCTAATCCTAAACCAGAAACCCTAAACCTTAACCCCTAACCCCTAAACCCAAAACCTTAACCCCTAACCCCTAAACCTCTGCAATGGTTGTCGGCTAAGCAGCAGGAGCTGCTTGGGATGAAGTAGAGGCTGTTGCTCGTAGTACGGCGACAGCCTACACCACTCTACACTTTCATTCGAGGCTTCCTTATTATACTGTTGATGGGCAAAATCCTGCACTACCCATTGTAAGGAATATACTATAATTCCCATAGTTTAGAGTCCTTAAAGTCATGCAGGATTTTGTCCATCAACAGTAGTTATAGTATAGTCGCAAAACCCTATTCTGATTTCTAAACTTTCGGAGTGAAGCTTTCTAATTTCGCTCTTGAGGTTTTGCCGCTCTAAGCCTTCTTAAGTCGTAGGGTTCAGGAGGTCCCTATCAGGCCCTCCTTTTCTGAAACCCCCGTTTGGGGACCTGATAGACCTGGATGATGAAGGAACCTGATTAAGAAACCTTGGGCCTTTATTAGGGTTCCTTATATGAATCCTGCACAAGGTTTCTTAATCAGGTTACTACATTGGGAAGAAAGTCTATAGGGGCGGGGGCTTTGACGGGGCTTGTGGTTTGAAGGGGCTGATTGTCAGGAACACGTCCGGTGAGGTGGGGACGCACAGTGTAGACGGCTATGTTTTATGCTACGTCGCGTCCTTCGACTCCCTCTACCAGCTATGTCAAAAAAACACACGCAAGCAGGTAATGTAGGGGCCTCAACAATTTTAATAGGGTTGCGGGGGCTCCTTACTATAATTATTGTATAATATACCCCCAAACCCTGTCCTAGTTATTACGGTCCCTACAGTATGAGCTAACAGGAGTGCAAGACCGAACCTTAGCGTCTGTCTACAGCTCCTCGTGGCCTCCCCAACTTATGCCTGAGCCCCTTGGCATACTTGAACCCTGAAGGAACCAAGAAAGGCACCCTTACTGGAACCCCTAATCAAAAAAGAAAGAAACCCAACTGGAACCCCTAATTAACAACAAAGTCGTAGCATTGGGAATATCCATGGGGGATCCATTATACTATAGTCATATTGAGGGCACGCTAAGGAATAATATGAACATGTCTTGTGACACCTAGATTGCTGCTATCGGACTCTTTGGCTCATCATAGTATAGCTAGAATAGGGAATGCTGGAAAATCGTAAGGCTTCTAATAGTAGTTCCTTGTGGCATGTACATGTATGTACATGTACAGATAGACAGATGTGAGTATCTCCTCGCGCGAAGCGAACCAACGCAGCGTCTTCAGTGAGCTTTTGTCTCTGAGCTGCAGCTCGGTTGCGGCTTCTTTCAGCCGTCAGAGCCTGCCAAACCGTCTTGCTGCTGCCACCTTCCCGAATCGCTCGGACCGCCGCGAGAAAACGGTTCGAACGAGGTTTGTGGGTGCGACCGTCCTCCGTCTCTTCGGTCCACGCTCGGGCAGCCGAGTGCCAGGGACTACCTTCTCGGGGAGTCTCCGCAAGGCCCTCGCCTCGGTCCTTGAGCACTAGTTGGAGGTTCATGGGGAGTTTTAAGTCCCCTAGTATGGGTTATAATTATAGTTACCCTACTTATAACTCCACTCATAACTAACCATGAACCTCCAAGCAAGCTTTTTTTTTGCCATCTGTCTCAGTTGTGCTCAGTACACATTCATGTAGCAACAAATCATGAGCATCTGCAATCTCTCTACATAAACGTATGGACATATCAAGAATCATTCTGCTACTCTTATTGCTATTCCTAGTCTTATAATTTATTTCTTTTCTACGCTTCTGACCCGTCTGCCAATATCCCACGGCGCAGTTAGGAAAGTGTGGTAGTGGTTGCTCTCATATCCGGGATTCAGTGGTTTGTGATTCAGGGCTTGCATCTAAGGCTGTTGATTTAAAGCTTGGGCCTTTAGGTTTATTACTGCGGTCTTGTTGAGGAACGTAATTTAAGGTACTCTTACTGGGGACCTATAGTAAACACCATGGTTGCTTTATTCTGGTAGCTCAAACTAAATCCCTCACTTACGGGCTGAGTACCTTGGCCCAAAAAAGGTAACCTTTTCAATTATGGTAGGATCATATAACCCCCAAAAGGTTAAAGGTTACCTACTCAGCTACTGAGCTTAACAAGAACCCAGTTTAGGACCCCCGGGGATCGCAATAGCCCATTCAAGCGCCTTCGTCGCCAGTAGTCGCTCCGAGGCAAGACGTGCACCAGCACGTCTTCCAGAATTTCCAAGAGGATGCCTCGAGTCTTTACTTGGGGATCAAGGGACTTAGAAAGTACAGTCGCAAGCAAGTACCTTAACTGGGGTTTTAATTAAGTATAAGTATAGTTACCTGATTTATAAAGGAACCGGAGGGTAGGGTTTATGGTATAAACTTATAAGCCATACACGGTGCAAATACTGCAATGCGCCCGGTTCTGTATTTATAACCCTAGTTACTGAGTGCCCTGATCCTCTAAGTAGTGTTGGGCTTAATGAGGGTAGCTCAGTAAAGTTCTAGATGGGTAGTTCTCTTCTATAGGGTCTCTTTTCACATCCAAAAAAATAGTACGGTACCCTGATTTAAAATAGCCTCAAAAGGAACCCGTAATTTGGAGAACTACGGTCTAGTTCGCGACTGAATCGAAGCTACTTGCTAACCCCTGGATCCTAGGGGAAGAATCCCGTAGCCTGTCCTACTTCGAGGGTCGGGGGACCTAGTAAGTAGAAAATAGGCAGACGGATAAGTACCCTAAAAGGGGTCCTACATGGGGTTATGATACTTATGTCTATAAAGTTACTACAAGTAGCCCCTAAGTCCTGAAGAGTTTGCAATGCTGTTCCTTCGTACACAATTCTATTTTCCCCAGAATCATCTTATCAACAAGCCGTGGCAGAAGGTAGCATTTCAGCTAGGTTCCTGAGTAGCCCCTTCATAATAAGGGTACCCTTTTTCCTAATACTCAGTTTCAATAAGGAGACCCCAAACTAAAAATGGCAAAAGGGTACTCAGGAACCTAGTCAGGTACCTTGCTAGTTTGATCAGGGCTTTGGGGTTTTCTTTCTTCAGTTTCTGTATTCCGAAACCCTAAACTCGAAGACCAGGTCGGGCTTGAAAATAGGGGACCCTAATATAGTACCCTAAATAGTCGGATCCTTGTTATAAGGACCCCCAAAATAAGGTACCCCTAGTTTTCGGAAACTTCCACTTGCGTTTTGGGCCTGGGAAGCAGCTCGCAAGCTCCTACGTGGTTTCAGGCCTTTGGTTGCGGACATAGCCTGAGGCGCTTGCTGTGAGCATAGAAAATTTCATATAGGCTGGGTGGGTCATGAGACTCGGAAATACGATAGCACACCACAGGGTACGACAAAAGATGTTAATGCACAGCAATAAATTACAGTAATAAATTACAGTACACGATAATATACCATAATATACTACAGTATACTAGAATATACTAGCACATACAATAGAATCCGGTATCCTAACTAGGGCCTTCCATCCCCACCGAGGTATGGCTTTCAAACCAGATTGACACGTGCTTCTTGAAGAAACCCCGCCAGCTATGGGAAGCCTGAACCCCAACACCCTCGGGTAACGCACGTTATCTGTCCCATAAGCCCTTGCACAACCCTATTTTTTAACATCCTTATCGAACATCTGAGAAATACGCCAAAGCCCCTCGACAATGCCATGGTGCAGCAGAAAATCAAGATGATACAATGGGTGTTGAACACGGAAGTCCAACCTGCAGGGCATCTAGGGCTTAGGGTGCTTAACAATTAGAATGGGTTTGGGGGTGAATTATACTATAACTATAATAAGGAACTAATAAGGAACCCCCAAAACCCTACATTAGGGTCTATAGGGTCGGAGTCTAGGATTGAGGGTTTAGGGCTTAAGGTGCAAGCGTGCTCGATTCAGCGTCAGCTGCGGTTTCAAAATGAAACTATAATATGCAATACAGGGGCCTTAGTACATTGAATACCGGCCTCAAATTTTCCAGAAAACTTTGAGGGTTTCGAGCTCAAGGTTAGAGTTTAGGGTTTAGGGCGTACTGTCATAGATTAGGGGTTTTGGCTAAGGGTAGGGTTGTGGCCCGTAAGTGCTGCCGGTCGGCTGAATCCACTTGAAATGCCCTCAGCCACCAACAGTGCAAGCACTGCGACGTACTGCGCGTACCCGGTATGAAGCTTCCTTGGATGTGGCTCAGGGTGCACGGTGTTGGTGATTGGATTTTCTCGAGTTGTAGAGTTTGAAACTTTCGTCCCTGCTAATTATATTGCAACAAACACGAGGACGACGGACCTTTTCATCTCCTGAACTACAACCCCTGAACCCTAAACCCCCTCTTTGCAAGTCCTAGCGCCACTGCCAGGATGTCAAGGCAAAGGCCCGCCTTTTGAAAGTAGAGGTCGGATGACTAGTGTTTGGGCCTTAATAATTTGATTGGGGTTTTGGGGAATATTCTAACATAACTATAGTAAGGAGCCAGCAGAATATTGTTGGCAATAGTTTTCACACCATGCATCCGACCTGCTCCACCCGTGTCCACCTGAACCTCGAAGCGCGAATTGCCACGTCAGCACAGGCCAAGCCATCAGACCAACTCAAACATAAACCGTTGAGGCTTACTTATGATTGGGTTAATAAGGCCAGTTCTAAATCACAGAATGACCGGTCTAAATGCCCTTACCGCAGGCTTGCACCCACAATCTGGGCGTTCAACGGATGGAGCCCCAAAAACCCAAAGCCCTAAACACCCAAACCCTAGGACTCTAACCCCTAAACCCCTGAAGCCCCCGAAACCCCTAACCCCAAACCACTAAAGTGCCAAACCGCAGGTCCCGAGCCCTAACGTTGCGAAGTCCCAATCGAAGCTGCGTCTACTAGGTGGTGCTGAAGTTCGGGGTCCTGATAACAAGGAACCCCCAAACATTAAACGTCTACGTTTGGGTCCCCTTCCATAGAACCTGCTTTCAGAGCCCCTTAATAAAACATTTAAGGGATCTGTAAGGGCCCGAATAATTAGCATAGGACTCCTTTAAAGGTGTCTATAAGGGCTACTATAAGTGATCTCTAGGGGTGCTATCTGTTTTCCATTTTCCATCTTATCCAATTGCATCAGGGCACCCCAAAGGTACATCTAAGAATTGTCATCCTTCCAGACCCAAACAAACCCTGTACATGCTCCGGAAAAACGGATACTACCCTAAACCCGAAACCTTACATGCTACTGCCCCTGAAGCCTAAACAATGCTACTTTACACCATAAGCTGTAAATGATACTCGCCGAAACCCTAAGCCCTTGGGGAGCCAAGCAAAGCCCAGGCTCACATCATGCAGGATGACAAGACTCAGTCCTGTTGGCGAAGGGAAGGTTTATGGCTTAGGGTTTCGGGATGGCTCTTGTTGCTTCTGCTTGGGGCTAGGGGTTGGGTTTAGGGTTGAGATACTAGGATTGCTGCTGATTGTTTAGAGTTTAGTATTTGTAGTAACTAGAAACGAAGCCGGGCTGCGTAAGCTCTGTCTGTAAGGCCTTCAATCAGGATGCCGACTATAACCGCTGTTGTTAATGGAAGGGGGCATATTATTCTAAGGTCTACCCGACAAAAGCTGCACCCGATAAAGCATCCATGGCGTTTGCAAGTAGGGGTCTAATCAAGGCTGCAATACAATAAACACCTTTCAGCCCAACACACGTAACCTGAAAATCGTAAACCCAAACTTCCATTGAAACACACGTTGAAGGCACTCCACCCTCCCAAATCCAAGCGCCTAAGCCGCAAAAATCCAAAGCCCTGAGGTGGGTTTAGGGTTCAATGTGGGTCCCTGTCGACCCGAAGCCTTCAACCTTCACCCTTGCCTTACCCCCCAAACCTACCTTCCTAAGAGTATTCAAAACTACAAGGAAATCATTCTGAGGTTGTTTGGCTACCAGCTCACCCAAAAGAAACCCTGGAGCCTTCACACCCTAAACACCTGAAGCCCTAAACCCTCAGACCCCGAAACCCTAAACCCAAATCAATGCCTATGGGCCCTGCACCCAAATGGCCTGGGCACATCCAATCCCACCATGGTAAAATTAGCACAGCCATGCTCCTGGAGGACAGAACAAGGGATCCTCTTTATGGGCTCCGGTTTAAGATCTTGTTTAGGATTTAGGCTTTAGGGTTCAGGGCATACAGCAATGGTCTATAGTAGGGCTACTATCAAGGGCCTACTATATATTATATTTCTATGAATATTATTCAACTGTTACTGAGTGGGGCAGTATCCAACAAGGGATCCTCTTTATGGGCTCCGGTTTAAAATCGTACAGGAGCCACAGCAGGAATAAGGTTTTGGGCTTGGGAGTATTTTCTACCAGAATTAAAGACAGCTTTTGAATTTTTTATAACAATCTTGCAAACCACCGATAGTAATCAGAAAACCCGGACCGAAAACAGCAAAAAGGATCCCCAAACATTGACTTAAACTTGACACCCTAAACCCAAAAACCGCAAAAAATGATCCCTAAACCCAACACCCTACACCCTAAACCCAAAAACAACAAACAGGATCTCAAAGATTGAACCAAGGCACAGCATGAGCTGAGTTCTCTCCTGGTGTGGACAGGGCTGTATGGGTTCCGGCCCTTAAACGACTGCCTTGTAGCTTCTCGGCTTTTTCTCGAATGGCTTACCTGATTCGAAACATGCATATATACATATACACATGCATACTATACATATATATGCATACATATACGGGCACGCCCTCTCTTTACACATCCTCTCTTGACACAATATGTATATATATATATAATGTTCCTCACTTGAGTGGTTTGGGGCTCTCTGGATTTTTGCT